>DWPV01000689.1:0-25828 GCA_018251915.1 Urbanus proteus proteus | reverse complement strand
AGCTTAGTAATAGGGTTCCATTTTTACCCTTTGGGTATGGAACCCTAAAAACTAGATATAGCTAATGCTCCTCAATAAATTTCATCCATCCATTAACAAACCAAAAAAAGATACTAATAATTTTATTATAGATAATGATAAAGGGTACATAATTAAATAATTTACATAACTAAATAATTCAATAATTTTATTACTACGATTAGGTAAATATGCTTAGGCATATCAATTTATTAAGCCAACACCATTAACCCAAAAAGAACGGCGAAGAAGAAAAAAATATATAAATCCTTACAAGTTTTACCCCCGTTTATTCTGTGTGAGAAAAACACCCCTAATGCTACTAACGTTAACAAAAGAACCAATATCATACACATTTGGCGTCGAAAAATCTTTTCTTTTTGTAATAAAACCAAGATTATTGAAATCAGCCTGGCGATTAACTCTGCTGATGGCTTTTTTGTTTCTGCATTGCATCAGTCTACGTTTTTACTTTCCTTTTTTTGTTGGAGGTATTATTAAACAAAATGCAATCCGTTTTAATAAAAAGTACATATTCACAGCAGCTGAACATCTGCCATCAATTACTACATTATTTTTTCTCATTATTATGATTTTTTACAGGACACCCGATACCCGATTTACGACTATATTTCATCATTTATAAGCATAAAAAATCCTTAATACCTTAATTGGTAACCAAGATATATTTTTTAAAAAGCGTAATGATAAAAACTCCTATTATTCTGAGGTCGCTATTTGATAAACCCTCAAAACAGGGGCACAGAATTGTAATATCAACAACTTCGCGCTGCGAATTAGGTGAAGCGCCCGACATTTATAAGAATTCCCCTTCAAATTATTCTCAAGGAATATTTTTCTTCATAGGATTGTTCATATCCGTATTTATGGGAAATACTCATATTATGATTTCTTACGTGTTTAGCTTCACTTTATCAATTTATTAATGTCAATGAAAATAATTATGCGATTATTTGTAGAAAAACAAACAAATTATTTATGGCGTAATAGACTATTTAAAAAGAAATTGTATTAGATAATTGAACTCTATAAATCCGCATTCAACCAGCATAGCGAGTAATGTCTTAACCCTTCTCATCCTGAGATAAGACCCAACACTGGAAATGGGATACTAATTAATGATGAAATATTAATTCTATCTCAATTATATAAAAAAGACATTTAATATATTTTGAAAAATCCTTATTCTTTGTAGTGTTCCTTAAGATATTTCTCCTAGTGATTTTTTTGTCATAGGTAAGTCATAAGTCATTAGAAGTGAAATATAGTTGTATATTTCACAAAAAATCACTAACAGAGATATCTTACTCTGACCAATATGTAGATATTATGCATAACTGGTTTAATAAATCCTTAACCCTTATAAGACTTACGACGTTGTTCGTTTGTGATAAACTTCAACATTCCTAAAATCCACGTTTTCTTTTAGGTAGTTTTCTTAAAAGGTAGTTTATGGTCATTTGGATCTTTAAATCTTTAAATTTATGTTTAGCCCATTTACTTAAATAATCAATGGATGTATTGAAGACATAATGCACCAAAAATTTAATCCTCAAATACACAAGTACCTAAATAGAATGAACTGACAAAAATATTGTAGAATATAAAAATCTAATCAGATGAAACATTATTAAACTGTGTTAAAAATAGACAACGTAGCGTAATAGTATAATACTATTTACGTTTGTTATCTTTAGAAGACTGTTACTTAAAGTGACATTGTAAGAACGTAAACATAAATATTGTAGTTCTAAAATAAACTTCAAGTTCAAGCCTCTCAGACGACAACACTCTATCTTTGAAATCAGAGCGTGGGCTTTAACCCTGTAACCCAGCTTCAATGTCATAGGACATTATCGAGACCATTTATTTTATAATGGCTATAGGTATGAAATTAAATATGTTGTTTGATGTACTACACTTAATTAATCTGCAAGTAATAGGCGATGACCGAAAGGACAAGAATGTTGTAATTAATGACAATCTCTAAACAATATTATTCATATGGTCTGTCCATCACTTGCAATTCAAAAAAGAGTAAACAATGCTACCTGTGTTTGTTTTTCTACCTGTCTTATATCCGCTTAGTCCTTAAGGACGCAATGAATTTTGATATTTTTGATGGGGTTTTCACTGTCGCTTAAAATATTTGTTGTGGGTTGTTATATGTACCTATAATAAGTACATAATAGTAATATAAATTTCAATTTTCTGAAACAATTATGGCTTACGCTAACTACTTAATACTTAAGGAATACATGATATGATATATTACTAAAGAAGTATTTTTTGTTCTCCTTTCTTTTTGTTCCTCGCCGAATGTCACATCTGTTCGTATTTAGCTCACTGTCACACGTGTGCTACTTTCTTAACTAAGAATGTATTATAATTATAAATTATAATTTGCAGACTAAGTAACTTCTTGACTAAGTTACATAAAGATTAGTGACACAGCGTTGCTGCTCTTTAGGACATGGAACGCCTTACGAAATTATCATGTAAATGGAAACAAGGGCAAGTTTATCGTACCATACAGACATAATTATTATAAAGTAACTTAACATACAGACGTACTACTACGTTGACTCTCATGAGAGCTAATATGAGCCTTAAATAAAACCTATTTAAACTTCTTGCGTAAGTCCTTGGACATTACTGTCAAAATAAAGTGGAAAACTCTTTGGAAACTCTTTTTTACTATTATGATTGAGTATTGGCGAGTTTACCCGTTTCTTATTACTTAATCCTAGGAACTCTTTTGAGATGCTAGATTTTACTTTTATTTCTTAGGTCTCTGTACCTCAGGGGTAAAAACGGAGACCTCTTACTAAGCCCGTTGTATCTATGGTCATTATATGGCTCTATCTCTTGAAACGTAAAATATAGATACTAGATTTCTTTTACAAAGTGCCTGGCTAAGTAAAGGCGTTACAAACAAACAAACGAATAAACGGACATTTATAAGTAGGATAGGATATCAAATACTAGAAATAAAAATTTTGAAAAATTATTGCTATAGAATCCTATTGTGCAAGTTTGTCTCGCACTTGGGAAATTATTAATAAATATATCAAGCTCCGTGCGTAATATTTCTTGTCTGGATGGCCTAGGATAACAGATTTACATACTTGAGCGAATCCAAAGTAGTCTCTAGGGACTACTTGTAGGATCGAATTCTGGTAGATGTTTCTATTCGAGACAATAATAAATTTCTATGAAATAAAGTTATCACTAGACATCGAAGGACGTACGAGTATTTGAGCGACTTTGGCTCCTTTTATATATTATCTTGGTTTGTATTTTTACGTATGTGAGAGTTAAATCTTCTAACTAAACTTCTACCTAGTGACCCTAACCGATTGAACTAAAATTTTGCATGCAGTGCAAGTGCAGTGCTGTTTTGAACGATAATATGAACGACATGATTATCGTAGCGACGTCATTCTAAATCCAATTTACCAGATAGTAGATAAGAACTTTCTGACAAGAAAAAAAAGAGAACTGCTAACAAGAATACAAAAATAAAATGACGTCACTAAAAGTTGATTTAATTACTTTTTACCGATTTTCTAAAAAGAAGGTTTACAATTTGTACGAATCTCTTTATCTTATACAATTATGCTTTAAAAAATTACAACTTAAACCATAAAATGATTTTCACTAAAACTTAATATTAAACACTAAAAGTTAATTGTATTCTGATTAAAAACGTTGCTTTTAAACACTAAATCATAAAAGTAATATAAAATACATACCTTAAATGCGTTTCTGAACTTGTTGGACATGATGTTGTAGAGGAACGGATTTATCGCGGTGGAGAGGAAGTAGAGCACGCCGGATAAGTACGTCAGCACAATGTACACCTGCGGATTAATTAAAACTTTTCAATGAGATCCGATGAGTGTATGAATGCCATAAAGCTGTGGAGTCGACGGATTTATTGTTCTAAAATAATGCGACATATTAACTCGTTTTACGCAACATTACCGTTTTAATTTTAAAATTATTTTCTGTATTATAATTAAGCTTTTACCGTTAAAATACTGTTTAGAATTTCCTCTTTAGTTGAGATTTTACCATTAAAATACTTTGAATCAAGAATCCTCAAATTTCCTGTAATGATTATATAATAAAGGAGTTTCTCCAAATTTTGACCACCTTAGACATTAGGCTCTATATAAAAGAAGCGTTTATTTTCCATCACATTAAAGTAAATGGCGAACACCAAATAAATTAAATATATTACTTTTAAGTAAGATTCCTCAAATTTCCTGTAATGATTATATTATTTACGAGTTTCTCCGAATTTCGACCACTTTAAACGTGAAACTTTTTATAAAATCTCCACCTCCGGATTAATTAAAACTTTTCAACGAAATCCGATAAGTATATGAATGCCATAAAGCTGTGGAGTCGACGAATTTATTGTTCGTAACATAATGTGAAGTATGAATCGTTTAACGCGTCATTAGCGTTTTAGCCGCTTTCGTAATTATTTTCTCATTAAAATGGAAAATTGAATACATTAAAATCTCACCTTTAACTAAAATCATAAATTTTCTTTAATAATTTTTGTATTATGAGTATTTTTATATAAAGCAGTTATTGTGTTACATAAAATTATAAATTAAAAACAGAAAAATATCCTTATGCTTATTAAAGGTGGTAGAGCCCTTTGTGGTTTGACTCCGACAGCACTGCCGCCACACCTATTTCTGCCTTATAACAGCAGTGTTAAGCGCTGTATTCTGGTTTGAAGGGTGTGGTAAGGGAGACATACTTACCCGAGGCGTTCCAGCTTAGTCCTCAGGGGTAGCAACGCATGTGTGGCTGATCTCAGGTAGGACTTATTTGGGGTTGATTACAGATGTCCATGGGCGGAATTAGCCACTTACCATCAGGTGGACTGCGTGCTCGTTTATCATTTCCATCATATAAAAAAAGATTATTATATTTCAACATAAAAGAGTAAAAAAAGAAAGAAGCAATAAGATACGATGAGGGATCACGATAAAACAGCTTAAAGTTGACCTTGAACCAGCTCACACCCGAACATGGAATCTTTTCATCTCAAAAGCTACCTTAATATAACAGACATAGACGCCTTACATAAGTAACACCCCACTCTTTATGGCGAGGATCAAATATGATTGAAATGTTTAGGATACAGTTTATCTTTAGGGTTCAGAACCCAAAATGTAAAAGCGAAGCTATTACTAAGACTCTTTTGTCGTTCCGTCTGTCACAGGGCTCTATGTTTTAAATAGTAATGAATAGGCACTACTAGAAATATTTACAAAGTATGTATTGCTGTGACCGATATAGTACCAAATCTAAAAGATAATCGTTACTATAAAAAAGTTACAAAAAAGGAATGCTCCCTACAAGAAAACGGTATTTTGGGCGTTTTTCGGTTTATCTGTTTAACCGTAGTGCGTAGATACATAAAAGCTATACGGTATATATTCAAACCGCATTTGTGTATATTCATTACGTATTTGATAGGGTATTTTTACTAGTATTAAGATAACGAATACTAAAATAATACAAAAATCTCAAGTAACATTAGATAGTACGGAACTCTTAATGTGCACGTTCAGCTCGCACTTAGAAAATGATTTGTTTTGTATTGAAAAATACAGAGTAAACAGGGACTTTTATTAACCAACACAATAGTTTTGTTGCCAAGGTTTTCTCGGCTGTGAAACCTTGAATGGTTTTGTTACCTCTTCCTTAATTGGTATCGTTAGCCCCTGATAGCGAAGTTGAAGAAATACAATTTCACTTTGTTGCGGGAAATTGCGGTTGAGAAACAAGTTCAAACACAATTTTCAAAAACAAATTTTCACTGTGATTTTTTCCTTAGAGATCCGTAATAATATATCAATATTTATTAATAGTTATGCAAATTAAAAACTGAATATATAAAAATATTTTTTACTAGACATCAAAATATTTTTTATAAGTGCGTATATTTTACACAAAAATTTTGAAGAAAGGTTGTCAAAACCATCGTTGCTCACTTGTTTCTGCCTTAACAACAATGTTAGGAGATTTTGTCTTTCTTTTTGAAAGTTTGCTAAAGGAGACATCCTTATCAAAGCATTCCAACTTAGTCCTCAGGGGTAGAAACACATCTGAGTGCGGCCTCAAGTCAGAGTTTAATCTTTTCTGGGAACAAACCCAGATGAACCTTGATCTTATCTAGGTTGATCAGATGTCCAGATTACACTTACCATCACGTGGACTGCATGCATAATATAAAATGTGAAGAAGCAAGCAGCTTACTAAGCTTACCTACCTAAACATAATTCTTACTATCTAGATTAGATAGGTATTATAATCTAGATTACTTTAGATCAATCGAGTCAATTGTCGCACGGATCTGTTTACGTTATTCAGAAGCACGTCCGGATACGATAATGGTATGATATTAACGTAAAACTTTTTTAATTACGACACAAGGAGACATTGCCCTGTTTTACGAGCCGAAGTTTAGCTTCATATGGATCTCTATAAGGACTTTATACATAAACTTATTGTTCACCAACATGCCTCATTGAGCCTTCTGTGATCTTAATCAATACTTCGAATTCCGAACTATTTGGACTGATGAAACTTTACTCTTCCTTCGCTTAACTTTACTATTTACTCATTTGAAGGTGGTAGAACTTTAGATAGTTCGACACCGGCGGCGCCACTGCCACACCTATTTCTTTCTTATAACAGCAGTGTTAGGCACTGCTGTGTTCTGGTTGTGTGGGTATGGGTTAGTGAGATATATTTATCCGAGGTGTTCCAGCTTAGTATTTAGGGGTAACAACGCATCTGTGGTCAACCTTAGGTAGGAACTTGATCTTATCTGGGGTTGATTACAGATGTCCCTGTACGGCAGTTGCCACTTACCATCAGGTGAACTGACGCTCGTTTGCTATTTCAATAATATAAAAAAGTAATTAAATTATATTTAATTCTATTTAGTATACTGGTACGGTTAAGGAGGAATATGCCGAAAAAACTATCAAAGGAAAACCCTCTCACTAAAACCTCTGTTCAGTGAAACTTTATTGGGTTTGGGAATACAAGGAAGCCACTTGACGGAGGCAAGCTATCCTTTGAATTCTAGTGGAATATAACACATATTAAATTACCTTATAGCGCAAATGCTCTGATTTTGAACGCATGGCAGTCGACAGACATTACATGTACTTAATATGAAACGTTCTAGCTGCTAGCGCATATATAAGTTTATAGGTAGGTACATACATTTGCTTCGTCGATCAAATAGTTAAGTCGAGTTGTGTGCAGTTTTCTGTTAATCAAATAGTTTATTCGACGATACTGCGCGGAAACTGCTAAATCAATAGTTGTACAACTATTTGTCGTAATACTACCAATGTGTTCTTTAGATTTTTCAGTCGACAATTACATATGTATACATTATATGCGAAACTCATACGCTTTTAATTTTCACCTGAACACATAGATGTTCCATTAAAAGTTCTATATGTGCGCTAGGCCTTAGTTTACACAAACAAAACAATTGAGACCAATTTAGAATTCGTGTCTTTTACTCTATAATTAAACACCTATTTAATATACCATTTTTTATGGTACGTTTACGGAGCTATTTCATTAATACAGGCATTTTGAAACATGGGATACTCTATAATTTAAATGTGTAGAAAAAATCGTATTCACTATTCATTTCCGTTTAATATAATTATATAAAATACTCACCAATGTTACGACGTAATAATAAACTAGAGATTAATAAACACTATCGCAAATCAAAGCGCAAAAGTTTTCACAAAAAAGAACATCAGAATGCAGAATTCATTTGAATTTAATTACTTTCTTTTTTTCGTTTACGTAGTTCTTACCAACCAGTAATTAATTTATTGCCAGTGTTTAATATTAAAATTATTGATTCTAAATTATTATTATTATACAGTTAAAATTATAGTCGACCCTAGTAGCGCAGTGTTTACGGGTTCCGGGTTCGATTCTCGGCCAGACAGATACCTAAATGATGAATATACATTTTTGTTTTTGTTTGTCTGTATAAGGTCTGTATATTCTTAGTTATATGTCCATGGCACCCACGACAAAAAATCCTTTTGTGAATAACTAATGTGTAGAGATCGTTATTATTATTTTAATCAAATTCGAAAAAATCTCTTACGTTTTTAATTTTGTCGATAAATGTGATATTGATTAGTTATTAATTTTCTTTCCTTTTCCTTCTCCAAAGGCTCTCAAAACAGTCCAAGGCATTTGAAATTCAAAAGTAGGTAACCCCTACACTTAAAATTTGAATAAAGCTTTTTGAATTTAAATTTGAATTTGAATTTCCATTTTTCTCATAAACTCGAATAAAGAAAGATATCTTACAGACGTGTGACAAAAATATGACTTTAATATTTACTAAAACATTCCTGAGATTTTTTGAAAAAGTTACAGCCTTTTAATTAGCGTTTTTTAGATAAATATAATAATGTACAGTTAAATATATGTAGAGTTCTACGGTTATATGATTGCCGTGTGTACGTACTATTTTACTATTCAAGTTTAAAGGAGATTAATACAAAAGATGACACAAAAACAAAACATATCAAATCGGTTTTATACTAGATTTCTATTTTCAATAATTTATTTAATTATCTTTATAGTAATATAAGCACAATCTCCTTCATTTATAATGAGTCTGAAGAAATAAATAAAGTAAGATATAATATAATTCATGCAGCTTGAACCCGCATGACTTCCCTTTGAGCTATTTTAATTAAACTTTGTTGTATCCAGCTGAGATTCGAAAAACGCATAATTATATTCAGGAAGGAAAAGCTTGTACCTACATAACATAGGTCTAAATAAAATATATATGATTTAATATTGTTTTTATACTGCATGATACACAGTGTGAATTTTTCAAATGTGCGCAATTGGGAAATTCTTATACTTAAAGATAAGGAGAATAAGGATTAGCGAAACATGCTATTTTGATAAAAGCTAAAATAGCATTATTCGATTTTCAAATAATCTATTTTCCTAATCGGGCATCGAATGATTTCTTTTCGATGGAAAAAATGTTATTTCTTTAAAATTATTCCTTTCCTATAGTTAAAAAAACTCTTACTACAGACATAGCCCCACACTAGGATTTTCTTCTGTGTCGTGGGTGCTATGGACACACAAAAACAAATACACAGTCACCCAGACCCAACAGAAATTTAAATTCATCATTCAGATATCTGTCTGACCAGAAATCGAACCAATGACCCACTGCACAGCAGACCAGTAAGATGAACGCTCCGCCACGGGGGTCGTCATTTCAGTTTGACATGTACCTAGTTTGTAGGATTTGATGTTTTTAAGCAACACTATCAGATGGTGCCTTAATATGTGATTTTTTATTTACTTATTACTTTTATAAACTTGTACTGTAATGTTAGGTACATTGTAATATAATTACCTTATAAAAGGTTACAGACGGATGCTCCAAGGTCTTCCCGTAGATGGCAATCACCCGCTGAACGTGGAACGGCGCCCAGCACAGGAAGAACGATAGCGCCACGGCAACTGAATGAAAATAAACCATTGTACTCGTATAGTCCAAGTTAAAGTTATAAATTAAATCTTGAAAACCTTTACAGAATTGTTTTAAACGAATTTGTGGTCAATCTCAAGTGTCTCTGATGTTGCCTAGGTTTGATTACAAAAACCTTAGACTTAAAAAACTTAAAACCCTTTCTACAGTCATAGCCCCACAGTAGGATTTTCTCCTGTATCGTGGGTGCCATGGACACGCATACACGAATACACAAACACCTACACCCAGAACAGAAACTGAAATTATTTAGATGTCTGTCTGGCCCGGAATCGAATCCGGGACCCATTGCGCGTCAGACCGGTATGGTAACCGTTCCGCCATGAGGAAACCTATGGGCAGCAGAGGCCACTTATCATAAGCTATACTGCAAGCCGGTTCGCTACTTCTATATTTATCAAAATATTTCTAAACTTAGGGTTTTAAAATTTTACATGTCGAAGTTTCAAACCAAGGCACATAAATCTGGTTGTAGGAATTTATAGAAGTTAAGTAAAACAGCTTGAGTTTTTTAAGCTATGTAGGGTACATAGCTTAAAATATTTTAAAGACCTCAAAATTGTATAAATTTTCTTATAAAGCGAATTAACCACTGTTGTAGACTATAGATATGCCTTGTTCTTCTCATTCTGAGACCCGTACCCAGCAGTGGGACAGCAATATGGATGTACCATAAATGATGAAAAACATATATATACTAAATTGATAAAATAAATATATAACAACATAATTAATCGTTTTATAAAAGTTGCCCTTTTAATGTATTATAAAACGTATAATAAAAGTTAAAGAAAAAGTACTTTAAGTTAGTCAAAGTTTCATAAAAACGGCAAGTGCGTCAAGGTGAATAGAAGTTTCAGTTTGATCAAGGAACAAAGGCGTCAAATGTAATTATCTTCCTGTAGTAACGCTTTTCTCGCGCTATATTTGACATTAACGAGAGTTGTTACTGAAATTGAAAAACAATCTCTCTAATTGGTTACATCATTGAATATTATTGGTGCAAGAGGAGAAATAAATTATCCTAATTATTATAAATGCGAAAGTCCGTTTATTTGTTTGTTTGTAACGATCGTTATAAAAATTTGCACACACATAATAACGGGTCCAGAAAAGGACATAGAGTACCCTTCATCCCGAAAAAACGTACTACTCCCGAGGGATAGAAAAGTAACATTTATACCTACAATGTTCCTACTTTTATACCTACGGCCTCTATGTGTACATGAGCGCGAGCGAAGCTGCGGGTAAACACTAGTATACTATAAGCAGATTAGTACTATGCCCGTGAGGGTAGAACTGAAATTGGATTCTAATCGTATCTAGAGTTTATAATTAATGTCCATTATCAAACTAACCATCAGGCTGACTGCATACTAAACTGCACTGCATACTTTAATTATAAGTATACAACAATTGTCGTAAATCAATTCTTTCTAAATAACCTTTACAAAACAGTGCTCTCAACATCAACAGGCAGAAGTGGCAATGGGCAGGCCACATCGCTCGAAGGACCAATAACCGTTGGGGAAGAAAGGTCCTCGAGTAGTGACTACATTTAAGCAAAAGAAGCTCAGGTTGCTCCTCGACCAGCACTGAGGACCTGAAAATGACAGTGGGAAACCGCTGGATACAAAAATCACAGGGACGGTTGGGGACCTTTTAGGGGAGGCCTACATTCAGCAGTTAACCTCAAAAGGTTGATCGATGAATGAAACTTCTTCTATGCTTCGTAAAGTGGGTACTAATATAAGTAAGACTAATAATATCTCTTTAAAATGTTGTGGTAGGTAGCCTCTTTTCATTTTATAATAGGAGTAGACTTTTTTCATTATGAGTATCCTCTAAAACCCGCCTACATTTATAGGAAACTGAATTAAAATTTCCACCGTAACGAAATTCTCTACAACCTGCTACCCACGTGCTTTCCTACGCACGAATTTTATTTTTCCAGGTAAAACTTTGAGTGGATTCCTACGTAATGATAATAGGGATTAGAAATCCCGTTGAAATTGGCGCAGACGTATACTCGTAAGTAGTCCCCTGGACGAACATTAAGTATTTTAAATTTAAGCAAAGTTTGAAAAGGATTATTATACCCATTGAAATTATGTTCTTTCAAAATTTCACATTAAATTAATATTCCTATAAATTAAGTTCCTTCAACATTAGTCATATCAGTTCTTAGCCCTTATTCTTATTAGAAGAATAAGTTAGAAAAATCCAAGCAAGTATTTTAAAAGTAGACGATTACGCTTTTTATGGGTGTTGGACGCCAACACAGATGTGGTGGAAAAAAGAAAGTGGAGAGAGTTGAAGCTTCTTTTATTTCCAGGCAGTAATAGAGTATTCCACTATTCATTTCGCCAACCTTTGAGAAGCGCTAAAAAGGATTGATTCTAAAAGTGGGTGATACAGAAGAACATTCTGAGAATCTTTGTTCTAGGGTACTAGCTAATCCCCGCGGTTTCACCCGCGTTAAAAGAAAAAAGCATACCTACATATCTATACAAATAAATAAAATTGAAGTGTCTGTTTGTGATTTCAATATATTTTTTTTTACTCAATGCAGATGAAAGCATACAAGATACCTATAACAAAAATGCAATTAAAAATTTTTTTGTCTGTCTCTCTGTCTGTCTGTTTGGCTGAGCTAATCTCCTAAACCGCTGGACCGATTTTGACGGGATTTTCACTGGAAGATAGCTGAAGATCTAAGGCGTAACATAGGCTACTTTAATTTTTGAAAATCCGCTAGCGCGCGCTCCACGCGCTTGCGCGCACCGTCGCGGGAAAGTGGGATGACATTTATGTTTAAATATGTATTCTCTTTTACTTTTCAAACGCGGGTGAAACCGCGGGGTTCAGCTAGTTTAAACATAATTATATGATATCCAGCTCGCCCGCGACGGCGCGGCGGTCGCATACGCGTGCAGCATGCGCTAATATTTTTTTAAATTAAAGTAACCTAAGTTACGCCTTAGACCTTCGATATCCAGTGAAAGTCCTGTCCTTCGTCTAGTGAAAGTCCCGTTAAAATTGGTTCTGCCTTTTAGAAGATTATCTTACGCAAACAGACAGAAAGCAGACAAAAAAATTGCATTTATGGGTATCGTGTAGCATACACGATATTTCTAACGCTATTCAATGCTACGCTATGCTATTCAATGTTGTTGTTATTTTGATATTACAAAAAGACACTTCAATTTTATTTATTTGTATAGATTTCTAGATATGCGTTATATCTAGCGTACAGATCCTTTAAATCCAGCCAAAACGTAGGCACGATGCAGATGCCTAACAGAATGGAGTAATTGCGATATAAATAGAATTCTGGAATTTATCAACAGCAAACAGAAAGGATTACCCTCTTAGGTCGAAGTAAATTTATTATAGTCGATAGGATTACTCTATCTATTTCCGTTCCATTTGGCTACTTTAATATAATTGGCTGTGATCGAATATATTTTTTATATTATAAGGGTAATTATTGAATATAATTTTACTGGCCGTATTCTTGTCTTCAAAATCACTTCGATAGGATGATAGATAAGGTGTAAAGACAAACAAACGCGAAAAATAATATACACGATATAGTTATTACATATTTTAAATAAACAATTTAATAGTGCATTGAAACTTACTTATATATCTTAACATAGTATAAAACAAAATCGCTTTCCGTTGTCTGTCCCTATGTATGCTTAGATCTTTAAAACTACGCAACGGATTTTGAAGCGGTTTCTCTGCGGTGTCTCTTAAACCACTCTATCTATTTTATAAGAGATAAAGTGATTTAAGAGGAAGGTTTATAGGTAATTTAACGCGTACCGAGCCGCGGGCAAAAGCTAGTTATTAATAAAATATATACTTGCTTCACTATCCCTCGAAATTAAAGGTAAATTAAACAAATGACATGAAATGTGCTACGTGCAAATGCGCTAAATATATATTTTTTCATAACATTATTTTCTAATCCCTTCATAAATGTATGTTAAATATATATTACTTAAGGTTAAAATATACAAAGTCTTTATTAGTTTTAGTTTTAAATAATATATACATTTATTTATTTTTAAACACTATCTTCAGCACGCGAAAACGGCAACATATAAAAGAGTTATTATAACTTTTTATGAAATATAACATTAAAATATCAGTTGCATTTAAACTTTCTCTATGATTCTTCAATGAATATTCATATTAACTTCTTAGTATCAAATATCAAAGTTTCCTAGATACTGAGAAGTTAAGTCTCAGAAGCCTGGAATAGTTAACTTCTTAACTACAAATTATTATATAATTTCATATGAATAGCTAGGTTCATGTTATAAATTTATAATAACCACTTTATCTAAATTAAAACAGCGATGTACTAAGAACAAAATAAGAATTTAATAAACTTAATCTATCATTTTGATTTAAATTAAAAAAGAAATTTATGAGCCACCATTAAGCAACGTAATTTTTATTTTTGTCACAGAATTTGAGATCCATGTCACAGGGGTGTATAAAAATAAGTGTTCCGCCTTTTTGAGGGACATCTTATTGGATTTATCTAGAAAAATCTAGTATAATATCATCACGCCAATCACGCATTTTCATCCAAACCAGAAATGCATGAAAAGTTAAAGCTGATTTAGTTTACAATTTGGTTTACAATTCCGTTGCAAGTTTAACCCTCATTTACTAACGAACTAACACGACGGATAAAAAAACTAAATGAACAATTTGAGCACAAAAATACAGAGAAACGTTTTATACGTAATCTAAAAATTTTCTGTTTGTCCACGGAGTCTTTTATATTTCCATGTCTCCCATTTTGTAATAAAGTTTCTCTCATTTTATAATAAAATTTTCTATTCTTTCATAGTTTCGCTCCTGACAAATAAAACATTACGATATTTTGTTCTAACAGAAAAACGTAGACCAAACCTCCTGGAAATGTCCATCGCAACCGTGGACTATAAAATTATAGTCACGGGTCACCTACGAGTATTACAAGTGCAGTGTACCTAGCTAGTACTAGTTGGCTTAGACGATAGCTGTTGTTGTTTATCGAAGCTGTTGTCAGCTGTTGGCTCTAGTGTAGTTTCTCAAAAGACTAGAAACAAACAATATAAATTCGTTGTTATTTCTGCTACATCGTCAATGCTTTGAGCAAGGTTTAAACATAAGAATAATACAGCCCTATTGTTAGCTATGCAGGATAGTCTTAGTTTTAAAATAATATAGATTAGTATACCAGTACAAACGACTACAGTATAAATTGATTGAGTAAAATTACCATAAATAATTTCAAAGAGTACAAAGTTGCAAGAAAACACTGTGTAAATACGCAAACCAATGACCTAAACTTTAATAGGAATTAATGATCCCTTACTTAACTAACAAATCACAATAATATTATCAACTAACCTTAATAAACAGAGTTCTGCATTTCAAATACTTCATTTACCAAAATCTATCAATTTTATTTAGTCTAAGCTCTTTCTCTCTTTTTATGTAGGAATCAACAATGCCCAGAAGCATAATCTGCTATGTGCTAATTATGACGAAAAGCATTTTAAACATAGGATCACATATATGTAGATATGAAAAGATATTGCTAAAGACTCATGTCAATATGAAAAGAATTTCATATTAAAATTGCTTGCAAGTGGATCGATCAAGGCGATTTTGTTATTTGATTGTCGCTAGGGTCTGGTGTATCTAAAGGATGTTTGAACAACCGATCGGTCGTTCCTTAGATGGATGATCTTCCGGAAAATTCCAACCGGCCATTCCGTACTTCGGAGATAACATTAGGTAAGGTAATCGTCTCGGTTTAACTGTATTCTTCACATTTAGAGACGCCTTAACTTTTTATCGACAGTCTAGCCAAAATTGATTATCGCTTTGTAAAATTACAATAAATATTTTAGCGCTGTGTTATAAAACCTCTGGTTGCAGAAATAAGAAACATTAGAAACATAATCGTTCCATTATAAATTCGACACGCTAAAATAAAATATAATAATGATAGTGGCTTATTAGCAAAATTACAAGGTTGCTTTTTGGGGTTCACTACTACTTTTTGGAACCACCCCTCTTGTTGCATCGGGAATTAAAAACAGGGCTTCTATTAACCTCAAATATCCATCCGCCTGTCAGAGGGCTTTCTTGTGCTGTAATAGACAGACACTTGAACTTTTTACTAAGTGCGAAAAGTGAGTCCTCAAACAAGAAGCCAGTATTTTTCGTTACATTTTGGTTTACATAATAAACTACAAATAAAAACATTTTAATTTTTGACAAAGCGTTCACCGCTGTATATTCACTATATTAAAAGTACTAATAATAACAACATCATGAACTTTCAGTGGTACGGAACCATACATGTGCGAAATCGACTTGCACTTCACCAATTTTTATTTATTTGGTAGATATTGACGAGCATAATTTATGGTTATCAGTAAAACAATTATGGTAATGACCATCTTCGATCATCAGACGAACACTGATTAATATAAAAAAAAACATTTATTTATTTATAATGTAAGATGGAAAAACTGACGGATATTAAAACGGATGTTTTGTGGGCGAAGGCAGTAGGGCGGCAAATCTCCGACGTAGATATTACCATATTTCTAGCTTTCCGACGTCTTCTGACATTTAGAATCATGTAGTCATAAAACAAAGATGTAAAAAATGTAAAATTATACAACGTACACTTGTTTCATATTTAAATGTAAATAAAAATGTAGAGTCTGTGTTTTTAGAGTAGCATCTTTTTATAGTGGCTCCTGAGTTTGGTAAAAAATGCAATACCCTTTTCCTCGAATGAGCAGTCTGTCTCTTATTCATAAAAATGGAATGAAACTTTTCCAGAATGTGGATAATTTTACAGGAATTTTTCTTTCAGGTAATTTCTTTTTGGTTTTATTAATTTGTTTTACTAATTACTTTTACTAATTTAATATTTTTAAATACTTAGATTTTAAATAAGTCCTAGATTGTCCTAAATATTTTTTATGGATGTCTTAGCCTACATTCATATTTTTCTTTGTATTTTTTTTTTGCAGTGGTCGTAGTTAGATGTTAGCCAAAGTTGGTGAGACTACAAAATCAAAATGATGGTGTTTTACTTCAATAAAAGTAATCAATACATTAGTGTTTCAATAATATTATAATTGTACCTACTTTTTAAATCTTTTATTAATATTGTATAGTTTTATTAAATGCAAATTATAGTTGTAAATTATTATAATATTAATTATTATTACGCTTATTATCCACCATTGATAGTGTCAATATGTATTACTATTGACGCCGCATTTGCTACATGTTTTTCAACTTTATATCACGTTTAAACGCTACTTAATTATGCAAAAAGTATTTTTAGTATTTAATTAAAACTTCAGTAGACTTTCTACAGTTTTCACAAATATATCAGGGTTTTTCGCAAAACTTTAAACAATATGAACCGACATGAACCATGGGCAAAAAACATGATAAGAATATAGCATTCTTAGCATGGGTATATTTTCTTAATTAAAATTTTGACATTTTTATATAAGGAGACTACTTATCTAATAAGTGTTAATTAGTAGGTACCTACTTAATATAGTAAATACTTTCTTATATACAATTGTAAAAAGATTTGTGTCGGAGCTCTTGAATATTTTTTGAAAAAACCTCAGCAATTTAGATAAATGTACTCCCTACTAATGTTAATTTATTGCCAGTCGAAGGCAATCCATAAAAATATATGTAATTATCGATTTCGACTTTTGAGAGGACAAAAAAACTAAAGAACTGAGGACCATTTTCCTCGAAAAGAATCCGTGTCGTGAGTATCTTTAACCGAGTAAATAGGCCGACTTAAATACAAGGACGTTCACAACATAAAAATAAGCCTGACTTTCTTCCGCAATTCATTCTGACAGGCCAGCCAAGTTGTGTCATTAAGCTATCATAAACTTCGTATACAATTTTTGCTACCGCTATTTACTTTATTTTTAAGATTAAGAAGCAAACGAGCATGTATCGGTGATAGTAATGAATGAAATGAAATGTAGAGAATGTCAGTGGTCGTAAGTCGTCGTAAGGAGTACATTCTGGATTCTATTAAATTCAATTACAGACGAGTTATTACTCCTAACTAGGACTAAGATCGGTACCTTATATTTAATGCAAGCTCGCGAATTTATTAATTATCATATTTAATATATGTTATACGTACTACTAAATAATATAATTAACCCTAAAACTTGCTAATTAATTACAAAAAAGTAGAAATCTCATAGTTAAAAAAACCGGTCGCTTCAAAAATTTTAAATTGTGACGTAACTTGTAGACAAAGCTTGACTTTTCTTGAGTCAAATTATACACAAGTAACTTTTTTCAATACTATTTTTCATTTGTTAAATATGAACAATCTTAAAATATTCCGGGTTGTCCATAAATTGTTTAGAGAATGTCCTGATAGAATAAGATTGTCACAGATATGTAAATTAACACAAACTATGATCGTTCAAATATATTGTTGTTCGCATTTATGTTGGGCATGGTGCCTAATTGACTCTCGCACATCTTTATATTCACCTGTCATCACCTCGCAGTTTATTCTCGTTCTATCAGTGTAATACCTACGTAATAGACGTGTGGGCACAGCGTTACAGGCCTATCGAGTTACAGAATTAAGATGAAACACTTACCGAGCATTCTAATCACCCTCCTTTGCGAGGCACCATTCCTGTACTTCACAGCGCCATTCGATTTCTCGTGACTGTCCACGGAGGTCTTCTTCACGGGATGTAGCACACGGGAGGTGTGCAACTTGATGCCTATCAACACGTATAACACAGTTATGAGCGACATCGGTAGCACAAAGAACACAAAACTCGATATCACGAAAACTTGCTGCACTCCGTGTCCTTTCACTGTGCAGGAACTCACTTTCCGTCCTTTGTCAGTGTAATTCACTATTCCAAACTGCATCGCCTGGGGAACCGCTGCGCCGAGAGCACATAACCATATCACAACGATGTACCGCACCGCTCTTGATAATTTAGACATCGTATGCGACATAAAGGGCCGGCATATTGCTATGTACCTCTCGACCGTAAACGCTGTTATTGTCAACACAGTAGCGTTTGCCGAAGTTTCCGATATCAGCCCCAAAGTGATGCATAGTGCCTCTCCTAAAGGATAGGTTAACGGATTCCATAATCGATAGAGCTCCAAAGGCAGTCCACAAATAAGCAAGAGCAGATCGGATATAGCAAGACTGAATAAGTAAAAATTTGTGGCCGTATGCATGGACCGATTTCTTGAGATTACCACGCATGTGCTTATATTTCCTAAGACTCCGGTTATAATTATTATGGCGTAGGTAATCGTTAACGGCACTATTAAGTCTAGAGAATCTGGTTCAGAATAAGCGGCTGTCTCAGCAGTTCCATTAGTCCAATTCGTAAACACTAGTTCTTCGTCATCTGACTCCATAGTTCAAGATATTGCTGACATCTTCTTTACACCTGCGAACAAATTATTTTGAATTAAATAAATTTTGTATGAATAATTACTGACACTAAAATTCTTATAATTTTATATAAGTTTGTTGTTTCCATCTCGTCTTCCATGTTGCCATACAACGTTTAACATGACGGTCTGACGCGCAGTAGGTCCCGGGCTCGATTCCCGGCTAGATAGATATCTGTGAGTATAGTATTCTGTTCTGGGTCTGGGTATTTGTGTATTCGTCTTTGTGTGTCAATGGCACCCACGGCACAGAAGCAAAATCCTATTGTGGGCCTATGTGTGTAGAAAGCGTCTTTAATGTAAATATTTTTAATATAAATAAAACAATCATAGCAACAAGTTTGTTAAATGTCATATAATTTAGCAAAATTTCTATCGTTTGTTAATAATCATCTAAATAAACCAGCTATTATGCATGAAACACATAATTCACTGTCTCATTTCCTCTAATTACTTACACAACTATCTATACTTCAGAAATACTTAGTCAGGAAAAAATATAGTTTGCAAATTGCAGTTTTTCTTTTTCTTAAAATGGCAACATCAACTAATCGTTTTCGGTATAGTGCGAATTAGCATTAAACAAAATTAGTTAAGGAATGCTTGCAATTAGAAGTTATAGACCACCATAATTATTTTGCATTAAAAATACCAAAAATTTTAATTGAGACTTCGAAAACCGATATTTTCCTTTTATCCGCTATCGGAGTAAGCGGTTAAATGTAACGAAAAACGATTTAAAGACGATGTAAGCAATAATCTATTTTATATTTTTCCAGAAATAACACCCAAGGCCGTACGTTGATGTGTCAGTCAGTGGAGTTACCATTTATTTAAATTTACATAATTCTGATGTTTATATGCTAATTTATTTTACTTGGCTATTCGTTTTTGTAACGAATATATGGATCGCAGTGGAATGACCATGATAAGACGGCTTCTGTCAATTTCGTCCAGATGTAGAAAATTTAAAAAATGCAATACTAACTATTGTAAATGCAAATGTACATGTACTCATTAGCGCGAAAAAAACCGCAGGCAAAAACTAGTTTTGTATAACACAAATATATAAGTATTAAATGTGTCAATAATTTTAAAGTAGGTGTGTATTGTTCATTAGCAGTATTTCATTGGATTAATAAAAAATAACGAACATCGTTCGAACAATTCATATGTTAAACCTTCATGGGACCCACGGACATAATTTGCATAACAATTTTGTTGACATAATTTCACGGGTCCTAACAATAGAGTAATCATGAAAACAAACACTTTTCCATGTTGTAGATAGAATAATAATTATTATAAATGGGAATGTCCGTTTATTTGTTTGTAAGGTCTTCACGCCTTAACTGGTCAACCGATCGTTATGAAATTTTGCACACACATAGCAAGGGGTCCACAAAAAGACATAAGAGTACTTTTCATCCCGAAAAAACGTACTACTCCCGAGGGATAGAAAAGTAACTTTTATACCTAAACCTACATTGATACTTACGGCCTCTTTGTGCGAATGTACACATAAAGCGAAGCTGCGGGTAAAAACTAGTAGAATATAAATCGACTAATAAGTACCACCCCTACACCTACTCCTAGCGTGAAACAGACCTTGCTTCCATTGGAAGGGAGTACCAGCATACTTTCATATGAGACGACCATCCTAGTCCTCACGAGTAATTTCAGAAGATATAATGCTTGTTTCTTGTAAAATTCCTCGCGCACATGTTCATGGGCGACAGTGACCATTTACCATCATGGTGGAGGCCATGGCCTCTGGTGAGATATTAGCCTTAGGTAGGTAATCGTCATGTGTACTTAACACGAGAGGCGTCATGACAATACAGACAAATGACAATAGGTACATATTATATGGCGTTAAATTTAAAACATAATTTTAAATCTTAACTGTGTTAAATTCTATCGTACGGTATTTTTAATAATCACTTCTACTAACTAATCAACAAAGATGTTAATTAAATAAAGCAGTGCAGTTTAATTACTTTTGAAATTGCCTCTGCTTTTGAAATAGCCGGTATTTATTACAGCAGTCTTGAGCATAATTTGATTAAGCGTAGACAAACTAGTAAAAAGTCTAGAAACAACAAATACGTACCAAAAATTATGCATAATGTTATGTTACGTATGACATTTTTTTTGGAATAGGGTTTTTAAAACTTATAATCTCCTCGTACCCCAAATAATAAAGAAATAAAATAAAGTATTTAAAAGATGCATTACATTCATACAGAGCAATAAATTTTATTAGCGAAGCCATTAAACTTTAATTTTTTAGTATGTATAAATGTATATATGTAAATTATATGCTAGACAGAGTGGAGAAAAGTGTCTCATACGACTTACCTATTAGAAGTGAAGTTGGAATGAAAGTTTTTGTACGAAATTTTTAGAATGTCTACTCTATAGCCTGATGTATTAATTTAATCTATTTTAAATAAATGTGATGTTTTCCTTTTAGATTTTTAAGTTTACGTTTTTAATTAACTACATTTTTTTATTTGTAATGATATTGAAAACAGTTTTTGTCAAGTACTTTTTGCTAGTTCACAAAGACACCCATTCGATTTAAAATCGTTATGCGAATCTTACGACAAGCAATGACCACGGCGTGGTGTACCTAAATTATTATAGTGAAAATGCCAAGTAATAGGTACATTACACTACACTAGGTACATATGTACCTATATGACAAACGAGCGTTGAGTACCTAGACCTCACCGCAAACACTCCAGACTCTGAAATTAGGTCTGGTACCAACCAGGGATTGCTACACTTTAAATCTATCTCAAACTATTTTTAGAGTGAGAAGTTTAAATAGTGTTAGAGATGTAAGCAAAATACCGCTAGGTAAAAGTATTTTCTATGGAATGAAACCTAATTTTATTTTGTTACATTTTTCTGTATGCTAATCTTGAAAATGCTAACAGAATTGTACCTATACGGATCAAGAGGAAAATCCGAGTAGCACAATCATTTATCTATTTATACATGTAAATAAAATTTAAGTGTCTGTTTGTGATTTCAACATAAAAACTTTTTACTCAATGCATATGAAAGTATACACGATACCTGTAACAAAATGCAATTAAAAAAAATGTTTGTCAATCTGTCTGTTTGGCTGAGGTAATCTTCTAAACGGCTAAACCAATTTCAACGGGACGTTCTTTGAAAGATAGCTAAAAGTCTAAGGCGTCACATAGGCTCCTTTAATTTTCGAAAAATCCAATAGCGCGCGCACCATACGCACGTGCGCTGTCACGGGAGCGCTGGGTATCACTTACGAGTATGTTTAAATACGTATGCCTTTTTACTTCTTTAACGCGAGTGAAACCGCGGCGATCAGCTAGTACTTATTATGTTTAAAGATTAGTTTGTTACTTAATATGTTAAGTTATTCAACCTCATGAAATAAATTGCTTAATCGCCCAATATTAATGGCGGCAAATAATTATGTTATCAGATGTAATATATATCATTTCGTAATCCCAACCATAAAATCACTAACTGCATGGACAATAATTAATTACTTTTGTAACTTGTATGCATAATGTTATGCAACAGTGCTTCCGAGATTTTTACGACTCTTATCTACTTTGATATCAATAGATTTCGGGAAATCGATGAAAACAGTGCTCACCGCAGCGTAAAACACACTAAAAATTAAACACTTATGTCTTAGTAGACATAACTTTTGAAAACGATATATGTTCAGTGGCTTCCCTGAACTGTTCACTGAAGTGCTCACAACAAGCACAAAACAGCGTTCAGTGTCTAAGAAAACACAAGTGTTTAATTTTTTTGTGTGTTTTGCGCTGCGTTGAGCATTTCAGTGAAGTTACTGAACATATACCGTTTTTAAAAGTTAGCCACTACTAACTAGAGAAGTTCGTCAGGGAAATACCCTTCCCGCACCTCCCGCAACTATATCTAGCACGTTATCGCATTTCGGTAGGATGATATGTATTCTGGACGACATATGAGGCGATCAACGTAATCCTGAGGAGCAAACCATTTCCTTATGGACATCTGGTGTTCAACGTCTGTTCTATATGGACTTAGTTAAATGTCCATGGACGGCAGTGACCCCTTATGATCATATAGCATGCTTGTTTATTTCAATGTTATATTAAAATTAACTACGAAGGCACAAACTTATACCTAAAAGTTTTTTGCACACATATTTGTACAATATATCAAAAGCTGTTACATTAGTCAAAAGCTAACAGGAATACGTCCATATTTTCCTTTTGTTCCAATCACGAAAGGTAATGTTATAAAGGTTTCATGAGAAGCCCTTGTCCACAAATAAAATACCTTTGTAAATAAATAATGTGCCGTACATTTCTTGGAAGAGACGTTTAATTAAATTTACTTTGGCTATCAACCAATTGTTTCTACCTTACAAAAATAATGGTGTTCTGATTGAAGGCCGTGGTAAGGGGCATTAACACGAAGCGTTCCCACTCACTCCTCATGGTTTTCAAATCATCTACGGTTGGCCTTAGTTAGGAACCTAATCCTATGGAGTTGATTACAGATGTTAAAAAGCAGCAAAATTTTAGAAACCCAATGCACCTTAAATTTAAAAAAAACATACTTCTCATCGGAAAACCTTATGTTTCACACATAACATTATTCAAAACCCTTTCAAAGTTGCATTTTTAAACGCGGGTGAAACCACGGGTCACAGCTAGCCAACAATAAGAGTACCATGGTACCATAAACAGTCAGTAGTAGAGTAAAGTAGATTAAAGACAGCGGCCTAAGACGTCAGGGTTAGAATTCGTAATAAGAGCCGCTGTCATTTACGGAGGTTCTAATGAATAATAGAGAAGCATGACCGAAACCGTAAATTAAAATGACAGGAACAAAATAGCTACATAATGTAATATAAATTAGTGAACAAGATATTAAAGTAATCACTAAGTATAGTTAAATAATTGTTAATTTGCATATAATTGGAAATATAATAAAAATTGCTACACTCATAGTAGTGTGGATGCCATGGACGCATACGAATACATAAATACCCAGACTCAGAAATAAAAATAAAATCAAAATTCATCATTCAGTTAGGTATCTGTCTAGCTGAGGGTCAAACCCGGAACTTAGCGCGTGTCAGAATGGTATGGTACACCACGTGGTTAGTCAAATTTAATCAAAATGTAATATGAATGAGACAAATCAAAACATGTCTGATATAAAACTTGACAATCGAGGAATACTTAAATAGGTATTAGGTTTGACAACCTGTGTGGTGGAACGGTTACACAATGTGTCCGGGATTCGATTCGCGGCCAGACAGATATCTGAATGATGAATTTAGTTTTGTATTCTGGGTCTGGGCGTTTGTGCATTCGCCTGTGTATGTCCATGGCACCCACAAGCCCACAACATAGAAGACAATCCTACTGTGGGTTTATGAGTGTGGAAGTGTGGAAATTAGCATTTCAATAAAATTTATTTTCATCACAGTGATGTTACGTAACGTTGAACAAGCGAAACAAAATTAAATTGAGTCATTTTACACAAGAAAATTGATTCTTTCGCGAAGTGTCTACGACGAAAGCATTGCTAGAGTTGCAATATTTGTTAAGGAATGTTGTTGACGGAATAAAAGTTTGTACTGCGTTATAACCTTGGATTTAATAACTAAGTTGACTAGATATTTTTTTGGAAATGTGAATTTTCGATCTCAATTGTTTACAATATGAAATAATATTGGAATTTCAATAGGCACTATTTGTTATAAAATACGAAATCGAAAATTAAACTACTTTCTATTTTGTGATCTACATACATCCAAAGTTTTCTTTTCTTGCAAAACGAAAGAAACAACCTAGCATTAACGGCCACGCCTGTGGAATAACTCAGATAATCTACATATATTTTCCTCACTACAATTAAAATCAGACTAAGCGCTTAACACTGCTGTCAAGAGGCGAAAATAGGTATTACGGTGGTACTGCCGAAGTCAAACCGCAAAGATTTTTTACCACTTTTTGCATTCTCCTTCGCTGCTTTTATTATATAGAAAAGAAAAAGGATATTCTTTTATTCAGCAACTGCATGCCAGTGTTGCCGCATTCCGTTTGTACAACACATTAAATGCAACTATATTTTCAGTCAATCCCACGCTAGATTAGGCAACCGACTTTCAGAACAAAGTTGAACTGGAGCAAAAAAGCAAAAAAGGTTAAATTCTCTCTTCTTCTCTTTTTCCAGAGAATTTCTATTGAGGAAATTCATCGGATTGTACAAATTCCGTTCTACAATTTGATACGATTAAGAAATGCATTTAACGAATCTTTTCCTGCGACAGAATGTTCTAATTAAAATTTTCTCTAACCAACTTCAATTAGAACTGGGGCTTTACCTGAAGCCTATGACAAATGCTAGTAAGCTCCTAAAGACTAAGATGTTCGCTTCCTGTGTACATAACTCACCCGGTATCCGAAACAATTCACCGAAACAAAGAACTATTTAACGCTACAAATAGGTTTAGCTTAAATACCTCATCCATCGAAACGTACTTGTTCTATCAACTAAATAAAATTAATTACCGACTTCGAAAAGGAGGAGGTACTATGTTCGGATGTATGTATTTTTTTTTTTTTTTTTATGTATGTTCACCGA
>DWPV01000688.1:0-25844 GCA_018251915.1 Urbanus proteus proteus | reverse complement strand
AAACTATCGTATGTCCAAAAAGTCAAGTTTACAGGAGAGTAGTTTAAAGATTTTTCATGCACCATACCTTTAATATTACACTTTTTAAAATATATTTTACCTTTAATAATGTTTTTTAATTCTATTTTCCTTATATGTAAAAATAAAAACAATTTATTAATAGTTTGAAAATATCTTTAAACTGGTCTCCAATAAAATTGACTTTCTAGACATACGATAGTTTACTTGGGAGCCATCGAATTATTTGTTAATATTATTACATGCTTGCTACAATCGATACTATTTAACTCATTATCATACTTCAATGTGTATTTTTATAGAACACTAGCGACCCGCCCCGGCTTCGCACGAGTGCAATGCTGATACTAAATATACTACAGAAAAAACTGATGTTATTATACATATAAACCTTCCTCTTCGATCACTCTATCTTTAAAAAAACGCATGAAAATCAGTTGCGTATTTTTTAAGATTTAAGCATACATAGATATATAGGGACAGAGAAAACGACTTTGTTTTATACTATGTAGTGAAAAGCAGCAAACGAGCATACAGATGTGTGATCAGATAAGATACCTGAGATCAAGCACAAATTTGTTGCTAGTTGCTACCCCTGAGGACTATATTGGAATGCCTTGGATAAGCACTTATATGTATAGGTATAGAGAATGGCTACGAGTCTTGTTCATGGATGGAACCTCGCCCTTTATCGCATCATGAAAATAATGATCTATTTTATACTACGTTAAGTGTCCATTTTAATTTTTTTATAAAAATTGGTGTCCATACTTAGTATTCAATATATTAAGTAATTTCACATATTGCAGGTAAAAAATGTTGACATAAAAGGTCAGCCTGCGACACCGACAAGTACATGACCCAGTATTTTATACTGACATTAATGTTATAAAATAACAGTAATTAATGATTGGATATGGATAGCTGCTCTAGTTTTTTCACTTTTTGCAAATAAAAAATATTCCCTGCATGTTCATATATGATTTTCACATATGGCTACATATTTAAGACAAGTTAAATTGTCACTCATAAAATCCATTCAATGAAACTTCGCTTTGTAAGTAAAACGTTAAATGTTACACTTGTATTTTAGTTCGCTGCTAAATTATTGTAGATTACCTATGTTTACAAGAATTATATTACAGTTACAATGTTCAAAGTGTATAATCTTCCTAAAGTTATTATTTTGTGGATGATGTCTAAAACTCAATTTGATCTTGATTACATATAACATAAACGTTTATAGACAAATCTTTGTTCATCGAGAGGCTTAAACTTGTTTCTAAACCTAACTTAAGGTAATAATGTTATACCTAACACCGAGCTTCTATGTTATCTAATGGCCACTAGAAACTATAAAAATGTTTTCATCATAACATACATAAGTCATGTTTCATAAGAACCAAGACCACTGATCCACTTCTGAGAAGGCAAGCGTTAAACGGTATTTTATTCTGAAAACATAACCGTTATGTGTTTAAGATCTAACAGTTGATTACTCGCTATTTGTTGAGCCGGACAATGAGACAATTGCCAGTCTTATCGCTGCTTACTTATAGGTGATTCAGTATCAGCTTACGAGGGAAAGTAACGTGAGGCTTGTAGGGGCAATGTAGAAGCTAGGAGCGGTAAACACTTAAATTTATGTTTAGGTTTGAAAATGTCATACGATGGGTAACACATGAAATAAAATTGTATAGTCCTTAAAGCGTGTGGCGATATTTATTACATTTTTTTTAATTTAAATACCATTTTTTTATTTTAAGGCAATTTTTATTACATTTAATTTCATTGAAAACATCTAAGTAAGTTTGCTATGAATAAATATTTATTTTCTCCGTTTATGTTTTATTTGATGCTTTTTAATAAGGAAACACCAGTCCATTATCATAGCAAATCAGCGTGTAGGTACGGAAACTTTTATTAATTACTCCGTTTGCCGTGTCGGAGCAAGATTGGACAGTAAATGGAGAGAGCGCAGCAATACTGACATACATAGATAGTAGGTAATATTTGAATCATTTATTTTGAATATGTAAATGATAAAAACACACATTAAAGTATATTTTTAAAATTAATAATTGTAAAAACCTTTAGAATAGAAAGAAAATTGCAGCAATAAGTCTAATCATTTGAAACTTATAAATCCCAACATAGACCCCAGGAGTAGCAATGCATCTGTGGTTGATTACAGGTAAATGAACATCAGTAGTCACTTACCATCAAGTGGACTACGTGATCGTTTGTTTTTATTTTTTATAAAAATAAAAGAAGCATATAAACAGCCGTCCGCCTGATAAAGCAATCACTGCTGTTCAAAGATTGGACATCTGTAATCAACTCCAGATAAGATTAGACTCCTGTCTGAGGTCGGTAATAAATGTACACTTCGAAAAAGTAGGTATGTCTGTCTAACTTTGACACTTAAATAATAAAAAAAATCGCATAGATCCTTTCAAATAGACCAGCAAATCAGCACAGATACGGCAAAGTTTATTATTTACACCGTTGCCGTCTCGGGCCAAGGTTGGGCGGTAAACGGCGAGAGCATTGGGTGCAATACGTCAATCATTGCGCAACGCACACTCAGACAGCCGACACCGACTCACATTTTGAACAGCTTTTAATATGCTTCAGATTCATGATGAAACATTATTTACATTCTTTTACACGCAAATTACTCAACCGATGTGAGATCACTAAGCTTACAAAACGGACCTCCAAACACTTATTTTTCGAAATTTGCCAGCCCATTTCGTCAAATTTCTTCATCAAAAGAGCCTCATACACTAAACTTTGTTACGTGCGGCGAAAGTTGTAGTTGCCAGTTTATTATTTCGCTTCATTGCTGAAAATCGTAAATAAATAAAACCTCTGAAAGCTTTTTACGTATTGAATCAACAACGCCAATTTCGCTCGGTATTCCGAATTTTTAGACTGGTACAGACCGTTTATGCAGATCGAGTTGGAGTTATGAATAAACGTTTTAGATTCGTCCTGTAATCATGTGGTGTGGGGCGTGCTCCTACGACCCACGGAAGCCTCTAACTGCCGCGACAGGCTCCTCCATTCCTATGTAAATCCCGGTGCGCGACGACGGATAATAGAGACGCAATTTGCATGTCTCCTTGCCCTTTGTGGCTAAACCGGCGCTGTAGTAATACGGCCTGCGAAATGGGTATCGCCTATCTAGGAACGCCTAGCCGCCGCATGAATAACAAACGTTCCCTAATAGACAATGGTTATTGAACAAGGTAGAGTGATTTGACATTCATTGAAGTAAGAGCGGGCGTACGGGGTAGGCTAGGTACGTACTGCTCAGTCTGACGTGAGGTGAATAATTTATTCCGCGACGGTATAGATAACACGAAACACTTCCAGCCTGCTATCTATCACATTAAAATTCGATCCGCTCCTCTGTTTCAAAGTAATTAATTTCGTGCAGGTATCTATTATCTAGAGCGAGTAAACACCCGCCTATTATTAATAATACACAAGTCCCTAAATGGGTGATTTGTATCATTTTACCCACGTATTAGTATAATTAACGGCGACATTACGGATTAATTAATCAATTGCTATAGAGAAAAGCATCTCTAAAGACGACGGTGGCCATAAACCAGATCTTGAGAGTGCCTTTACGGGTACATGGAATCAATTATGAGTTTTTCCTGCAATGTCGGCATCCGGTGGAGTCTTCGAGGCCGCTGGATCCTGTTGCGACGTATCTCTCAGATTCCATGCAAAGAGTATGTACAACTTCAACGGAAAAAAGTAACTGAAGTGAAAATTGTATTAAGATAAAGTCAATAATAATTGTTGAAACATTGACGATGTTTTATTCAACAATAAGGATCAGATTTTTGTCCTTACTATTACAAAATATAATACAGAATCAATTTTCACAAGAGAATAAGGAAAATAACTATACGTACGTAAGCAATTGAGATAGTTTTAAATACGTCTACAAAATACAATATATTGGTGCTAGAAACTTCCTTCTCAACTAAAGGAGTCGGTATGAGCTTATAAACCCAAAAAAATGTTTATTGTATATACCTCTTTAGTACCTATTTATTATTTAAATACATTTCCTTCAGTTTCTTTGAGAGACTTAATGAAATAGGAACGTATTTTTGGCGCCGTTAAAATTAATGTTCATCTCTACGGAACCCTTTACGTGGGCCGTTACTCGCCCTTCATTTTATTTGTCTTTAGTTTTCCGCTAACGGTACCGCTTTTATTAATTCAGCAAAACAATCTTTCTTTGCAATTGTAAAACATGATAATTCATTCAAGGCTTTTATAGGTTGCTTAGCAAATACTAGTACTTTGAAAGCAGGTCACGCAATTTCTGTCTGATATATGTAATACGTAAGTCAATCACGAGTGAACCACGATCATAATAAATTAATATTAAGCACTAATTTAATGTGTTAGTACGACGACACATATAAGGTCTATCTAATGTTTATTGCTATTTAATTATATCTTACTAATATTATAAAGCTGAAAGTTTGTGAGGATGGATTGATGGATGGATGGATGGAGGTTTGTTACTCTATAACTTAAGAACGGCTGAATGGATCTGGATGAAATTTGGTGCAGACATAGACTGGTAATAACATTTAAGCTACTTTTTATCCCGCACAAATGTGCGGTTCCCGTTGGATACATTTATTTTGTTTTATCGCCGTGTCAATCTCGCGACATGTTTATTGATTTAATTTTCAAACGCTGGTGAAACCGCGGGGATCATCTAGTAAATACTAAATTTATATTTGGGTCACAAATTGTCTGTCTGTATAGATGAAGATAGGCATAAAATGTAAATATTTTCTGATTTTCTGATATAAATAAAGTATAAGGAGTTTAAAAGGTAGGTATTTATTTGAACATTTTAGTACATTGCCTATGACCTGTAATTCAGAAGTAATAATACATTTGTAGTGGGCTTTGTACAATTTCGTACTATTAATAAATATTCATGACTATGTACATTTACTTCATAAAATAAATAGACTTAAAAGCAAAACTGTCTTGCAAGTAGGTAATTCTTTTGAAGGGATATTAAATTTAAATAAATACTACCATATCGAAATCAGTTTGTCTGTAGGATACCACTGAACGGCAAAGTTAATTTATAACACCCTTGTGTTTGTGTAGTATTGACAAAAGTTACACGATCGTTTTTCTTTCTATTATGACAAGTTTACAGAGTTGATAGTTTAATAGCATGTTACCACGATGTTAACGTATATAATTCAAAGGGGTTTGAATAATTTAACTGATATAATGCTTTACTCAATTATACGAAGTCATCATACTAGGTAATGCTTAACGAATCAATAAGTTATAGTATAAGTGTATTTATTTGCCTTGTGTAATATATTTTAAAGAATAAGCAATCATAACTATATCCATATGTTTGTGTACTAAAGGAGACATATAAGTATGTCTCACTTATTACACGAGGCGTTACAACTTAGTCCTCAGGGGTAACAATTAATCTGTCGTCAACCTTAGGTAGGACTTTGATCTTATCTGGGAATGATTGAAAATGTACATGGGTGGCAGTGGCCACTTACGGACTGAATGGTCGTTTGCTACTCCAATAATATGGATTTAAAAATAATCCAACCCGCAGACTAGCACATTAATATAATCGGTAATCACCAAGATATTTCGTGAAAATAACGAATTACTCGTTAAAATATACGGGCTGTTCGTACAATCACCTTGCGACTATTATACCTACCTAATAGAAATGTGAAATTTAACAAGAGACCCTTTTTGTTCAATGTCAAAGGGTGTTGTAATTGTATAATAGTGGATTAACTTAAATATGTATACCTAGGCCATTTAAAAGACCTTTGAAGCCTTGACGCTAGGTCAAACTAACATTGGATAGCAAGAATTCTTTTACGCAGACACATTTTGATTTTAACGGTCATTGCTACCATCAATCAAGCTCACATAGAAGTAGAATTCTACTTAATGTTGGACAAGCGTTGCTGCCATAGAATTAAGTGAGAACGTCCTAAAGGTAATGAATGTAATCACTATTATTATAAGTCAAAATTACTAGACGTTATCGTATTTTAGTAGACCAGCCTGTAACCTTGAACTACCATTTAATATTACGATTATTTTCGAAGCAGCAGTAACTGTTATTAGTTTAACATAACATTAATGTTAAAATTTCTTTAAAATATATAGGTAGACTGACATTTATTAAAGTAATTGTTAGGTGTGGTATTTAAAGTTGCGACAAATCAAATCTAGAATGCGTGATTGTCAGGGAGTACTCGTAAATTTTCAGCCGTCAACATACCAACTGAACAAGCCTTATTGACAGCTGTAAATCTTAAATCAAACGGTTTTATACTGTACCGCGTAGCTTTAATTGTGTAAAGAAATAACCAATACGAAAGCAAACGTATATCTTAAAGGGTCTTAGACTTAAAGGGTATAGTTTGGACGTATAGTACCGCCAATTAGGGAGGCGTTCACGAATGTACGTGTTACATTAGTGTGTTAGCCAGTGTTCAATGCACCCACAGACGGAATTAAAAGATCACTGCCCTTATAGCAATTTGTCCTAAAATCGTGTTCTTAGAATAGATAGCGATGTCTATATACTGCTGATATAAATCAGAATCAGTAGCGGGAAAGTTGCAGTCTTTTCAAAGAGAGTTCTATCGTCATTTCCATTTATTTATGCCTTAGTATACGTGTCAGCGAATTTTCAATAGGTACATTTGTCACTTCTGTAAGAACAATTTTCTTAATGCGTCTTTAATTCTTTCCATTGCTTAAAATTTGACAATTATAACCCAAGAATTTACAGTATAATAGCCTTAATATGCTTATAGTTATGTACCCACATCACTCCAAAAATTCAGAATTCCTAGACGTATCTGAATTATTACGATATGGGAAGCCAAAATTAATACTTATCAGCTATTTTCAAAACATGGATACTTACTATAAGAAAGCAAATAAAACAGACTTGAGCACTTCAGGACTTCGCCACAAAGATATATTTAGGAACGCAACATAAACAGTGAAAGCATTTTAGCACTCGAAAGTAATCTGCTAAGGGTTCCGTGCCGAGAAAAACGGCAGCAGATTCGCATTTCCTCGGTGAATTCTACTTATACATAAAGGATTCGATCGTAAATCGCCTTATTATTGACAGAAATCCGTCCCTTGCCCTCATAAAGCTGAAATTGTTACGTGTTATAGCAAATAAACGAAAATAGAAAATGGTGACGTGCCGCGTCTCGTGCCACCGCGCCCTCAACATTGTACTTTTATGAGTTTTAGCGATGGTTTCAAAAATATTTTTATTGTTTACGGACTAGGAATATAGCCGTAACAGAGCAAGGATATGGTAATATAATCAAAGACATTTGGGAAGTTTGGAGCTAATATTATCATAATATTCAAGTATGTAACGTCTTTGTGTTTCTTACAACTGGAGAGAATTTGGTGACCACAAGTATGTTCAAGCAAGACATTACGATTTAAGTGAAAATAATAAGATATTCGTAAATCTTTAATCATATCTAGGTGATGGAAAGTTTATTGGTTCGACCAATGACACCATCGGCAAGTTCTATTTTGTAGAAGTTGACAATAGTCGACAAGGAATACCACCAATACACCTATTAGTGAGTTCTTTTAGGTAACGGATCCGTAGCCCTTTTCAGGTAGGACTTTAATCCTACGTAATACGTACTCTTGAATAATAATATGCATGGACGGTACTGAACACTTATCATCAGGTGCACCACATGCTCGTTTTTTTCTTAAATCATAGAAAACATTTAGTTATTATGATATTTTAGAGATTTGTGCCAAGTACCCGATTTTTAATGATAGATATTCGATAGGTATTCTCGGCAAGTAACTTTTTCCTTGTAGCAACCCATAAAGAGGTACGTACGACTTCCAGGTATTGTAATTTTTTGTGTTTTTTATCTGTGGTAAAACTTAACCGAGTGACTCAGCAAAATACCGATATATTGAAAGTAAAACCGAGTAAAACTCGATATTCAGACGGTCATACAATTCATACTTGTCCCATCTCTAATTTCGCGTACGGTACGGTGAACTTAATCCATTTCTAAACAATCACCGACAACAAAACATTGTTTGAGTGTACCAAAATTTGGGGCAAACGTTTTCCAATTCAGATAGCTGTACCCTGATTAAGGTCTCTGTGTCAGCTTTGCATACCACCCTGTCCGCAGTTAACGTTTGTAAAACATTGTAGCCGAATTCCAATCGAAAGCGGACTATGTCGATCCCCAAATAACTGGAATATCTTTACAAGTTACTACGCTGCCCTGGGTGTGAAGGGGTGTGGGATAGTTTGTGATATCGATATTAAATCGATAAAATTTTAGCCGATATAATTATTACAATATCTGTCTAGGATCAAATAATTTAAGTACATAATATCTTTAGTATACCTATATAAGAGTATACTGTTAATTCATGTAAATTAATGGAACATTAAATTACCTATTGTCCTATTTATTTAAACCATCACTGAACTTTTGGAATGCTCTAGTATCCTATTATTACAAGCTTGCTGTTTTCATCAATTTTACCCCTACTTTATTAGATCAGCTTTGAAGATTTCCCTGTCATAAATAGCTTAAAAAATAAATTTGTATAAGTATAAGTTGTGTAATTTTAAATGTAATCAGTTATTTACATTGTATCGTAGTGATTTTATCGATAGCATCAGTCTCCAGATATCGTTACAAGCCTATCGGGTAGTACCGTCCGTGTTTACATTACTCGACCCGACGAACTATTACTAACAACTTGCGTGATGAGATTTATAATAAGGTTCCTTGTTTAGATAGAAAATGCCCAAGACGCGTGTTCCTATTAGAGGAAAATTCCCTGCAACAATGTCAGGTTACTGTAGCTCTACGTGCTTACATACACGTGTTATAGGTATTTTTTTAATAAATTAAAAAATACTCATTGTCCCACAGTAGAATTTTTTCCTGTGTCGTTGGTGACTTGGACACACAAAGACGAATACAAAAACACCCAGCCCCAGAATGGAAATCTAAACTAATCATTCAGGGATCTGTCTGGCCAGGAATCGAACCTGCGCTTCAGATCGGTATGGTAATCGCTCGGTCACGCAGGTCGTCAATTGATTCACATGTTATTTTATTTACACTTCGTTTTTTGTTTCTCTATGGGAATAATTCTGTCGACAATATGTCGGTCTGCATCGGGTTAATGTTGCACCATAAGACCGCGAATTGAAACGTTACTACGACTTACGACTCAAATCTTAAACATACTGGTAGTTTATGTAATTTCGCTTGTAAACTTGCATATGGGACATACACCTAAAAGCAAAGCTGATATTGATAAACCTGTGAACAATAAAGAACATAAGCTTATGTAACGTCTCAGGTACACATGTTATAGGTTACCTAACAGTGACCTTCGTTACTGCGGAACATGTTTATTACCGTCGTAAACTTACAACTACAAATATGTAAGGTAATGTCGGATATTTGTACTTATTGCGTTTGTAGAGTAAAGAAATAGAATGGATGTTCTCAAAAGCAAGAATAGTTATCGCTTTTTGTTGTATTATTGCAATAAATAACTATTTTGCTTTTACTTTAATACATTCCGATTTAAATAAATCGTGACCGTGACTCTTTTACGCAGAATTTTATACATTAAAGGTAGTAGAAGGCTTGTAGTTTAACTCCGGCCGTACTACCGCCACGCCTATATCTGCCTCATAACAGCAGTGCTTAGCGCTGCTGTGTTCTGGTCTGAAGGGTGTGACAAGGGTAACATTCGAAGCATTCCAACTTAGTCCTCAGGGAGAGTAACGAATCTGTGGTCGACTCCAGGTAGGACTGTGATCATATCAGGGGTTGATTACAGATTTAGATAGGCGGCAGTGGCCACTACCAACAGGTGGGGTACGTACTTCTTTGCTACTTCCATAATATATAAAAAAATACATTTACGCATAAAATCGCGTATTCCTAGGAAGAAAACAGTAAACAGCGATCTAAATGGTCCCAGGAATGCTAGTGTAAATATTTGGTAGCAAAAATAATAATCACATTATACGTAAGTACTAGTTGCCACACAGCTCGGAAACGGGAACGGAGTGTTGTTTACAGTTCATCGCACTTGCATCACGAACGAAGATGAGTGAAGGTCTTGGCGTGCGCTTACTAAACCGTAAATATTGTATTGTTTTCATCTATAGCTTATACTGTTTGTTCTATTTGCACTATACATAATGTTTGTGGGTTATATTTTTGTAAAAATCTTAGTAAAGGACGTATTCGTCGGCAACCCATTAATGTCCCACTGCGGGGCACGGGTCTTCCATCATAGTGAGAGATATTTAGGCCTTAGTCCACCGCGCTGGCCAAATGCGAGACTTATCAAACTTTTGAGTACTTTTAGGAAATCTTCGGTGTGCAGGTTTCCTCACGATGTTTTCCTTCGCCGTTAAAGCAAGTGATAATTAATTTCTAATATAGACGTAAATCTGAGGTGCGTGACTGGGATTTGAACCTCGGACCCCCGATTAAGAGGCCAAGTTTCGACCACTAAGCTATCACTGCTCAAGGACGTATTATGTTGTAATAATGATTCGTAAGAACTTAAATTGAGAACGTGTTAGGCACCTACATACATATATCGAATAGAAACAAGAAATATAGTTCAAATCCCATCCTAAGTTGGAGGATGTTACTTATAAGTAGGTTACTAAGTACAAATCCTACTACTGAGAGAGTTGGGATACTTACTGAATTAAGTTATTCACGTGTAAAGTACTTGTATATACCTCGTTATTTTATTCTCTGCACACAAAAGACCTGTAACATTTTTTAAAATATTTCAAGACACAAAATTCATCTTTTACTTCAAGATCTTATAATAGATAGTAAAAAGAAATAGCTTCCACTTACAGATATCTTAGCTCATTCATCGTCGATCAATTAAAAGTTCCAGATTAAATTTCTTTTGCACTTTGAATTAGATGAACCGTAGTTAAATAAACAAACAAGCTTACTCAAATTGAAAAAGTAAGGCAGGCCATTGTTCTTTTAAACACCGAAGTAGACTTTCGTATACACGAAACAGAAAGTCACTTAGACTCGCCGTGAACTTTGCGCAAGGGCGGGCGGCGATGCTACGAAGCCGCCCGCCCAGTGCGAAGCGAGCCAGCCCACGCGTTGAACGCGTGCTTCACGAAGCCACCAACCTTACGTGAATACTATCGACTTCAAGTGTTTACAGTTGGGACTATATTAAGAACTTTACGTCCGTACGTAAACTTGTCAGTTAAAACTTCGACAGACTTTAATTGAACTAAGTTTGTTTGAGTGGAAGTTGTGACTATTTTTACGAGTAACTTAAATAGACGTACTTCGAAACTGTGAAAAAGTTAATGTTTATTGGCATAAGGCAAAATCCATTTAGTTGTTGACCACTTTTGAAGGTAAGTTTTGTTTGATAAATTAGGTAGACAAGACGATGTCAAGTAGTTTTACAATTAGTAACGTTGCCGATGTAGGAATATTATAGCTCATCATTAAGTTATATTTTCAAATTATTTGCAATGAAGTTCATGATATTTTATTGTAGTGAGAGCTATGCAAACATACAAAGCTTGATTAGACTTAGAAGGTAAATATGTAAAACGATAAAAACTGTAGCGACTACTTTTACCATTTACTTGTTTACTACTTAAAATCGAAATAAATAGCATTCATCCTAATAAGGCGTGTTTCATATACAAGTATTTTGTTTTGTAAATTATTCATCGTGAGAACATGATATGCCTTGAAAATTCAACGTAACACGATATTCTTAGTAAAGCGACTTAATTTGTAACGAATACTTTTATGCGACATAATTTGCATATGTTGCATTGGGATATTCTAACTCAAATTCAGTGGTTAATCCCAATTAGATCTGACGATTAAACCGCATATTATCACGCGTTAAACCACAGCCACATTATGTCCTAACCTACGCATTACCACATGCAAAAATACAGCTCTACTTATATCATATCTATACAAATAAATAAAATTAGTGTCTGTTTGTGATTTCATAATAACAACTCGTTACTCAATTCACTTGAAAGTATACAAGATACCTATAACAAATGCAATTAATTTTTGTCTGTCTGTTTGGCTTAAGTAATATTCTAAACGGCTGGACCGATTTTAACGAGACTTTGACTGAAAGATAGCTCAAGGTCTAAGGCAAAACTTAGGCTTTTTTATATTTGAACAAAGCATTAGCGTGCCCTCCACGTCATTGCAGGACAGTCGGCCATCAGGTATGTTTAAATGCGTATGCCACGGGGATCGGGTAGTGCAAAAATAAAACTCTACTTATGAAATATAGAGCTATATCTTTACTATATTATACCCACATTCGACTTTGTCACGCTCTTTAATGCTACACGAAACGATCAAAGTTAAACTATCATTACATTTTATACAGGCTTGCCTTTACGGTATTACTTGTATGCGTTCTTGAATTTTTTACGCCAAATCAAATTTTAGCGATAGAAAGTAAATTGACTGGAAAATGTTATCGTTTACCACATGAATATGTAAAGACTGATAGCGTTTCTTAACTGTTTTATAACAACCCTTTATAAATCAAGCTATTATTTGAAAATGACACTATAATTGTTACTTTTATATATTAACTACTATTTAGAAAACAAACATGAATATGTACTTATGAAATCGCAGGCACTTATTATTTTATTATTAAAATTAATTACCCATAGGAATATGTACTTATGTATACTTGATTTACCATGTCATTGATTGCCACACAAATACTTGAGTGTATTAGAATTATTCATAAGGTATGTATATTTTTATCGGGTACCAAAGCTACATAAAAACGTGCTCCAACCGGTTCCAACGCAGTCACGATGCAGACATAATCTCATTTCGTCATTGAAAGTTAGTTATACCCGTGTCATCATAAGTTCAATGGGTCCATATGAACCTTGAATAAGCCCAAAAGTTTAGCTAATAGTATAGTTGGACTAAATTGCGTGAATTTTAATTGCAATAATTCCTTAAAGGTACTTATTAAATTTTAAGCTCTATTTCAGTGCTTAAAACAAGTTCTTTAATATAAATGTTTTCTTAAATTATATATGAAAACATATGTAAAGATATAATAAAGTTTGTTTATTTAATGTCGCAAAGATGTTTACTCTTTTTACTCGATAGTAAAGATTACAGACAAGCGTGAATTAGAAAAGAGCTTCAATTAGGTATATAACTTTTGTCTGAGCTTTTTGTCGCTAACGTAGTAATAGTATCAAACGGGTAAGTTTGTTTAATTTTCATAGTGACGTGTTATTACATTTTATTCTAGACTCGATTAAATATTTCGCCTGCAGCGTTGCTTACTTAATAGATTGCATATAATTAAATTGTATTTTATAATGTATTGCTGTTTTATTAACATAATTGTAGGGAATATTAAAATAAGGGGGTGAAAAGTGGCTCCAATTTGTTGGTGTAAATATACATATGGTTTGGTTTATAAAATTGGCTTTGAATCCCGACCGTGACTCTACATCAATATATTAATATCGTTTGGGTTCATAGCAAATTATAAATGGTGAAATTAACGAATAATTTTGTGAAAGCGGCATATCGTTACATATTACATTAAGCTGTAATAAATATGAAGTTATGTTCACTTTATTTTTAATACTAATAAACATCTCGCAGACGCTGAATTTTGCCATTACCGTAAAAGCTCGTTTAAAAATAAGCGAGCTTTTATTTACTTTTACGTTATAACACGCCGTTGCGTTTAATTTCTTAAAGCTTTCACAGTGAGTGAAAGCCACTCAAGATGTAATTGGGTTGTTTATGTATTGGACTAAATATATGTAAACAAATCGCCCACGGTCAGTCTGTGCGTTCGGCGGAGACTCGAGAGGCGTGGGAAAGCAAACAACAGTTCTCGTTAAAGACTTCTCTTACACTCTTACCGCGAAACCTTGCAACGGATTTACACATTTTCTGACATAACAATCTTATACTAACGCTACAAGGTTCTATTTAGAACCACGAAACCGGAATGACGTCTGCCTCTAAGGTTTGTCTGAGGACGTTAAGTTCTGGGATTTCGTATCAGAGTCGAGCAAAATGACTAATTTCCCTGTTATGTATTTAGGACTGAGAGTTCTTAGGAAAACATCGTAACTTACTTGTTTCTTTTATGGTTAGCTTGAACGTAAACGTAAGCTTACATATTGAATTCGTATATATTTATTTATATATTTATTTTATAGTTATATATACACATGTCGATTTCAATCAATCAAATCATAAGTTCGATTCCTTTAAGAGTACCCGTGAACTGCAGACTTTATATCGGCCGATATTTGGTCGTTTTGTGAATCAGTATGGAGAGGTATGCATTTATCAGCCGATACGATACTAAATCCCTAAATCTCTTCATACTGATTAAGAAAAAGACCCACCTATCGGCCGATACAAAGTTTGCAGTTTGCTCGTACTCTAAGTGTAACATAGAGTATAATAGGTATATCCAAAAAATTGTTCTTTACTCATATATGGAAAAGTTGAAGCATACTCTACCATGTTATTACAATACGGAATAGTGATAAATATATACCTAGGTACTCATATTATTATAGTCAAATCTCATGTAATTATGGTCAAACTAGGTAAGTATTTAAAGTTTTCCAAAAATCGATATCGATCGAAAAACCTTTACCTATTGATTACAAGCGGTATTTATACTCAAGGAAGGAATACAAGTAAAACAAAAATAAATCAGTACTCCTACAGAACTGGTTTAGGAAATTGCTACCTATATACGCTCTGATTACTGTCGTATTCGCTTGGTACATATTTAACTATGTATAAATGTCCCTAAACCTATTTTAATAGTAGTCCCGGCCGTGTCCATTTCCGTTCAGTAACAGTTTCCTTCCACTGTACCCTTAGCTTCGTGCGAGTGGGCTATGGAGTAATTTATTATGTATGCTGGTTACTACGAACTAAAAAGTTACAATACGAAACCGGTTTCCCTACTTGCCGCTGCTCGGCCACCGGATGAAAAGGACAGACGTTAATGTTTCTTTTCGGTTCACTGATCCTGATCTAAAATCTTGCTGGGAATGAGTGCGAGCGGGACAAAACACGCGCTGTTCTCGAAGCCGAAGACTTCCGATGAAAAACGAAACTCCTGCGCCGGCTATCTTGTCTACTACACGTTTTGTGTGACGTTTCTGTCGTATGACGTGAATCCATTGATATTTTGAGACTATTGTATAGTGTTTACGTGATATTCTATTGTGTTATTGGGAATAGAAAAGTTACGCTAGTACTTTTAAGTTTTACCGTGACAAATTAGGTGTGAAATCTACGAACGAAAGCAGTTTATTATTTTAATTTTCAAAGTAAATTAATATTAAGCTTTCAAGCGGAGCTTTTAAAACGGTCTCGGAGTTTCAATAACTTTGTTAATTAAATGTTTTGTCCTGGTTCTATGCAAGCGTACCGTAAAACTGTCTTTGTCGGAACCAGTTCGCACGATTGAAAGTGGGTGACTGTCAAAGCAGTAAGGCCTACCACAATCGGTGAATGTTGCACGATCCAACGTAACATTGAACGCGAAGGTAAGGCCCAATTAGCTTAATTTTATAATAACTTATAGAGCGAGGCCTTTATAGAAACTTACACCTACATTATTTTATTTTAATTAATGTGGGTTTAATTATTTTTGTAGGCGTAATAATGTGCCCATACATAAACAAATTATTATACATACCTATGCGCGCCACTGACTACGCAAAGGGTATTGGGTTCGATTCCTATGCAATGAAAATCTAACAGATGATTTTGATTATTTTGTCTTATTGTGAATGATTATGTATTTTTAATTTGTAAATTATGTATTTGTAAATAAATGACAATCATTTCGTTAAAGTAGAGTTCGGCAAGTGAAAAAATTCAAACTTACCTAATCGATATTACTTCGATACAAACATTTATGAACGTGTATGTTGCCTTTTTTATTACTCACACCAAAGCGTGTCCAAGACAGAACTGTACAATCCGTAGATATCAAGGAAAAAGGCCGATTGGTAAAAAAATAGAAAAAAGAATGACCGTTTTGTCTTTGTCTACCTAAATATAGATATTATATAACACTGGTCATTACTATGTGTGTGAAACATTTGTATCCAATTCTTCCCTTCCTTCCCTAACGTGCGGCGCTCGGACATCAAAGAAAATCATCGCTAACAAACCGTATGTTACAATGTGTACCAAGCCCGCCAATTCACAGTGAAACAGTGTGTTACGTTTTAAAGTTAAAAGAATTCTTTGTTACAATTTGAACTGTGGTGGTCAAACCTTACATGGTACAAATGCATGGCTCCTATACGTACGAGTATTAAAAAATATTGTGTTTCTACTGTTCTACTTTTAAGAGTGGGGTATAGGATGAATGTTTTTATTTCTTGAAAATATAAATTGCTCATATAAATAAGCCGTTGAATTTAATCCTCAGGTCTTAGGTACTTACTCGTATGTGAGAAATATGGATATAGAATGTACTATATTTTTTGGATTAATTAATTAACATTGACGATGAGAGTCAGTTTACAATTGCATTTGCTTATAATTCACGCTATTAGTCTGTGACTTACTGCCTGTATCAAGTACAAATAATGATCTATAACTCTTGGCTTGGTAACCTTAATACTGCCTGTAAATAGTATCATTGTGACTTCATTGTCACCCTCACCAGGCCCTCGACTAAGTAATTAGGCTCGTATTTTCAGTCTATCACATTATGGTATCTAATGCATAGACTATTCGAAATTGAACTCCCCTTTTCATTATGATAATACAATAATATGTTCTCTATGATAATAATACGATAAATGTCAGGGTTTCTAAGACTATTATAAATCTTTTAAAAGTAGTCTAAGAAGAAGACCAAAACACACAGACGGACAGAATATTATTATTGTATCTTACCTACATCCTACTGTATATCCTACGGTAGGCATAACGTACTTTCATATGTATTTAGTAAAAAAAATGACGTCACAAACAGATACATCACTTTTATTTATTTGAATAGACAATCTTAGATTCAGATTACGATTGTGTTAACTACATTTGTCCTGTAAAGAGGTTCAGTTTGTAATCATTCACCTCTTACCTATAAACACACATACCAACATACTTAATGCAATTACGTACGTCAATGAAGCGTACGCTCTCTTCCGTTATTTAATTAATTAATTAACCAGTGTTGTAAGTCAACAGCATCATGTTTAAATTATTTAGGTTTTATTCTTTAATTAGTCTAGATTTATCCTATAACTTTACTGACCTTTCTGGTGGGTATAACGTACGATATATGATATAGTCACTGAGTTAAATTTGGTATGAAGTCCTATTATACGTATGTATATGTTTGTAAAGATCACTCCTATATCAATTATTTTTTCTCTATGATAATAGGCGGCGTTAAAGAAATACATATACAGATTATAAACTTTTTTTTCGTTCGGAAAATTTGTTATTGCTCTTAGATACAAGTAAACATAACTGTAACGTATCGTGTACTTACTCGTATATTATGCTTTACCTACAAACTTTTGAAATTATGTTTTTTCAATAAATATAATAACTGTAAATGTGAAGGAAAATTTAAAACATTACCAGGAGTTATAGTTACGTAAGTCAATGGAAAAATCTGTATGCTGGATATCTTTCCTCGTACTAGCCAATTATTTGCAATTAAGAACAAATTACAGGAAAGTCTTGATACCTTGATAAATGGTGATACACAGAGAATATGCGTTCAAGAATATAGAACGAGGTTAATGTTTTTTTTTATTGTGTGATAAAATATACCGGGAACCCTTCAGATATACGAGGTATTTTTACCAGTTAAAAAATAGACATAGAGGGCTCAACAGGGTCTTCTCTCTCTCTTACTCTCTCTTAAATTATTACCTAGGTTTCTGTCATACAAATACATATTCTATACAAGTATTCACAGCAACAAAGTCGCATCACTAACCAACATATTATATGCAGTAAGAGAATTGCAAACAATTTCCTGTTTTGTTTTTGTAAGCTGGCTGGTTACGTCACACGAAGAGAATGGTGAAGATGCGCTGTGACCCGCGACCTGTACCACCATGTTACTAAACCGTACCTTCTTGACATTTCGATTCATTCGATGTACGTAATTAAATCGAACGTCTACTTAATTTTGTTTGATTGATCACTGCCGCTTAGCCGCTAATGGTTTCTAAATTCAAATTTGCTAATACCTATAACTCACTGCCATTTCGAATGACCATTTAAACTTGCTTATTTAACCTTAGTATGAGTTTTGAATAAACAATCAAACACTATCGTTAGCGTGAAAATAAAACCTAAAAAAATCTCGAAATCGCTTAAGTATTTAATAAATATGTAGTCATAACAACAACTACACATACCTATATGAATAACAACTTATGTTCAAAGTTGTTATTTTGACAGCTTCAACTTTATTCGTATACCGTGTCGTATAGAGTCGGTCTTGATTAGCATCGCTCTCTTATTTCTGAGCATATCGTATGAGGCAACTAAGGGACGAAATGTGAAGGAGTATCTTCGTGGTTGTCATTATCCTCTGCTGCAGTTACAAACATGCATGCCAGACATTGGCAAAAGCCTTCAATAGGCTAGGCCTGGCTCCAAAAGTGAACCTTAAAAGGCTGATAGATAGATTAGATGTAACTTTTTTCGTATCTTAAACTCATACTAAGGCCTTTGAACTCACTCGATTATGGATTTAAATCGGAACACGGCGCATTTACCCAAAATTATTGCGAATTCAAAACGCGACCAGTAAACTGGGTTTAAATTGTCTTGGAAGTAAAAAAGAGCGTGGAAATTTTCGCAATTTACCTTTAACAAAATTTATTATTCTTAGCCGCTGTTGTGTTCCGTAAACTGGTTGTTTGTATTCGTTTTATGTGCAGAGCTTTACTCTGACATTTGAGTACATACTGCCTGTGAAATGCAACACAAATTTTGCTGAAATTACCTGTTGTTAGCATAGCAATTAAGTGCACAAGGATAAAAGTCTGATTTATTTTGAAGTAATCCTTTCGTATGGCAAAGACTAAAGTTTTTGAGCTAAAACTTTACATAAACATAGCGATTTTAGAGCAACAGTATTAAACACTTCTGTGTTTGTTTGTAGGGTGTATTAGGGAGACATTTAGATTATGTTCTCAGGGGTAGCAACGAAACTTTAACCGTCAATTAGGATTTCAATCCTATTTAGTGCTGCTCTACTTGGGCGACTGTAATTTCTAACCACCAGATGGACTACGCGTATCTTAGCTATTTTAAGTATAAAAACGTAAATCATAATATTGTTATGTTCCTGATCAGGGATTATGCCCGTAATCGTTTGCGTATCAGAATGGTATGGCAATCATTGCGTCACGTGGGTTGTATTCCATTACGTCATTGGGCACATTACGCAAGACACGCATTGTAGAGTTATGAATGAGACATGGAGATAAAGGATAAACATGTGGAGCAATGCTAAGTATATTTACAGTATGTTACAGTGTACTTCACATGTTTATCTGACGATAGATTGTGAAGTCGCGTCATCTACCTTTGTGGGAATGATATCAGTACTCGTTATAATAAATATTGGATTAGGTGGTAATACACGTTAATGACTCGGTGCTGATTTAACAATGATCTTGTAGATGTATGCAAATGCATATAAATCGTGGAAGAAATATAGACAGACTCACGTGAACACACACACATGCGTTTTCGTGCAATCAATCTTTGTAATTACGTGTTTATATGAGGGTCATTTTAAAATCCTAATTTATACCTTTTTTCTTTAGATCTAAATCATGAGTAGAATATATAGAAGTCAAAATGTAAAAAACGTCTCTCACGTCTAAAATATTAGTATCTACGTATATTTTAGTTGGTTCATGGAGACAACGATGACAGTTAAAATACCGTAAACTATTTTTCTAAAAAAACAATATTATTATCATGTCTTACTTTGTGAAGTATAAATACAGAGATTCTCCTGACATCTCGGGCTTATCGCAGCATCTGACCCCGCGGGAAAGCTCGGCGTACACGTGATGACATAATAGTGTCTGTGACTCTGTACGATCGTGCGGCCGCCTGTGTGCGCCGGCCCTAACAACCGCTAACGACTCTACGACGACCACAAAAACCTATGCTGGAATAATGAACTGGGAATTACAGTTGAGTTGAGGAATTCAGTTAATTCCCTCCGGCCGCCCGAGTCGTGTGAAATAAAATTTTATTACAATTCGAAAATAGCTTCACTGTCTATGTGATTAAAATGAAGCGGGTAATTAATTTAAGGAAATAATTGGAGATATAAAAATTTACTAGTTCAGGCCCACGGTTTCACACATCAAATTAGGTTTCAAAGGTTAATTTTATCCCATCGGATCAATTTGCGCTTCTAGGACGTTATTATATGTTTAATTGTAAGTAGTTTAATTCGTTCTTTTTACATACGTCTACACCAAATTGGACGTAAGCTGAAGGCGTAATTTAAAGTTACTTTAGTTTCATAACATGAAGTACGATAAAGGACTCAGAAACAGACAATTTTAATGGTCATTTCTCTTTTAATGATTATATATTTTAAACCCTATTAGTAAATATTGAAACTAAACAGGCATTAGCAGTGAACTAATCTCATTAGCACCAAATACATGGATTACATAAATATAGAAATAATTTAAACAGTAAAGTTGTTCTATCGCGCGCTAATAAGCCATAAGCGACAAAAACTTATCTTCGATATTTTGTTTTGGTTTTTATTTTTATTTTATGCAAATGAACAATACACTTTATAAAGTAAGAATTTATATCTATCTATATTGTATTTATATTACGGTTATTTTATGATTTTTTTTATTAATATTTTTTTTCTTTACTTTGTCAAGGGTTCATCACATACAATGACGTTAAAACAATTACGTATAGGTATACCTTTCAATGTAAACTTTGTAATAAAAGGGATTTTCCTTTATAAAAGTAAAGTTTCATTGTCATGGAATCATTCGACGATCCCTGGAATTGGGTCGGAATACCCACATAAATCAGTTTTTCGGAATTCGTCGGAATTTACGGGTTGAATGCAATATAATCCAACCAATAAATGCTCTGTTTCAAGTATTCAAGATTGATAACAGATATCCCTGCTGCTAAAATACCCTCACGCATGAATACAGCTTTATACTCGCAATAAGAATTGGATAATAAAAGTTTCTGAGTTTCAAGGTATAACTTTCTTTGCAATATTCGACTGCGGATTGCATACACTGCATAGAGTGCAATGCCCGTGTTATGGTATCACTGTACAGTTTGGTAATATAAAACTTTAAGTTGAGGCGGTCCTTACACCTGTGCAGGAGTCCTATGCTGTAGAAGCGATATAAGATGCAGATATTATATACGCATCATCCTAATTATGATAAATGCGATGGTGAGTTTATTTGTTTGTAGCACCTTCACGCTTTAACTTCTAAACCGATTGTCGTAAACTTTTGCACACGCATTGCCAGGGATCCAGAAAAGGACATAGGGTACCTACCTTTCATCCCTAAAATAGATTATAACATTTGTATTATACCTAAAGCATGTAATTATAACTATTATAAATGCGAATGTATCTGTATGTAGGTACACATTAACGCAAAACAAGCCGCGGGAAAAACTATTAACTTATACCAGAACGTTAGATCTGTTTATGAATGTGATAAAGGCTGAAGTAGTTACGAGACGCGCCCTACTTTTTCGCTTTGTTTATTTAAGTTTTCTGTCTGACAACACCGTCACTCTCTGCTGTCGTATGTCCTCTTCTTATGTTGTGTCTATTTCATAGAAGATCTAGCGAGAAGAATAAGAGTACCCGCAAACTGCAGATTTTGTATCGGCCGATAATTGGATCGTTTTCTGAATCAGTATCAGGAGGTATATATTTATCGGCCGATGCAATGTGCATATGCATACCTCTCCATACTGATTAAGAAAACGACCCAACTATCGGCCGATAAAAGGTCTGCAGTTTGCAAACTTTTTATCGGCCATTGAAATTTCCGGCACATGAGATTAGCCAGTTAGTAAAACCATAAAAAAGTAATAAAACCATTAATTGTGGTTCGATGCCCAATGTACCAATGTCTCACATAAATTTGTGTATTACCAGCAGTATGAAATGGATAAGATCCAACTTAATCTTCAAGCGTAGCCATAAACTCATCATTTCTTTCATAAAGGGTATTGATTATTATCGCCTACTTGATCACTCAATATTCGCTTGCAGTGTGACAAATATTTTACCCAATATATACCCTAACGCACGCTAACTAGAAAACAATTTCACTTCAATTAAGCAGCCATAAATGTAATTAATTAAAACAAATACGGCTGAATCGTGCTTGCTAATTAGCTGATACAATAATGGGCGGTCCATATAAGTTGGTTCATAATAAAAGTTGTTGAACTTGGGCCTAACCTTTATGGTAATGGAACTGGTTACAGATACTAGACTTTATAATGTATTGAAAATAAACAAGAGCATTTGGTAGTTGGCAATAAATTACTAGTCTTTGTCTCCAAATCGGTATATAGTAGATAACGAAGTTACAAAGATATATTACTTTACTATTTATTACATAGTTTTTGGTAATGATTACAACATAACTTGAAACCTTGAATTGCAATATTTATTTATTTATATTTTATGTATTTTATATATTTTTACGATATGTAAACCGGTATTTTTGGTTACAATCTAAAATCAAGTAGCAAACGGGCAGGCTGTCACCAATCCGAAATGGGACAAGTTCTATCTAATGCCGATAACAGGTGCGTTCCCCTAAGGATTAAATCGAAACGTCTCATGTACAGGATACGTCCCTTGATGTCACTCTTATACTAGAACACAGCACTAGTATGAAAAATGTACTAGAAGTATTTCTATACACCATTTTAAAAAAAAGTTTGGATGATCTCAGCATTTTTAAGTTATATTTTTTTTCTTGAAACCTTTTAGCTACCTGGAACATAATTTTTGTAAAACTTGATATAATAAATATGTTTACTCATGTCTACTAAAAGTAGAGCATGCTAGATTAGAAGTAGGTAATTTGGTGCGATAATTACTTAACTTCACCTAGCAAACTACACTTATCTATATTTAGAACAAATTGCTCTAATCCTAGCAAATAGTATCCATGACGCTCTTAACACAGTAAATAAAAGGCAAAAGTTTTAAACATTTAGATAATAGGTATAGGGAGTAAAAGTGCATTTACAGTGTTGTGTTCTGGTTTTCAGGGTGTGTTTATAATTCCAGGGCCAGTTACACAGGTTATACACAGAAATATACACAATTAACGTTACATTCCTTTAATTGAATAATATAACTTAATAATGTAATGATAACCTTAATCCAGCCATGGAGATACAATGTAAAAAAATACTATAGAATTTCAGCAAACACCTCTTTTATTAAATCTGTTCTAAAGAAGACTATGTTTTGACGTTTCAATTTCGGGGGCCAATACGTTACGTACGGGTACATACGTACGTATGTACGGGTTTCGGGCACCCTACGCACACAGTTGCAAGCCGAGGGCAACGGGCAACATTGACTATTGTCCTCGACATGTTTATAAAAGATTTCCAACACGAACCGATACCACGTGCGGAGAATGTATAAGTAAAAAGCAATACATGTTTCATAATTTAGGATATGGATCTTTGTTGAACACAGGTTCAATATTAATAGTGCTGGATATCACAGGTAAATTTTACGGCTCACTTTGGTAGGGGGCGATCGTCTTAGTCTACAAGATTGATAATAAATCTTTAATTTTTCATATTTATGTAAAACTCCTTTTCTATACAGAGTTCGTTAAAGAATTGAAGGGAGAAATCGAAATTAATATCGATAGGTAAGTATAAAATACGAAAACAAGAATAATTTTAATTTTAGCGTAAATAAAAGTTAAGTAAGTAATGAATAAAGTATAATGAAATATATTAATATTTCTTTTCTAAATGAAAATAATTGTCATGAAAAGTAGCGTAGGATAACAAACAAAAGTTGACCAAATATCAGATCTAACAAGTCAATGCCGATGCCGTTACTATTGTTTCTGGAGGCCACAAAAGTGTAGCGACTCATATCTACCTACATGAATTCAATTGAATCTAGCGTGGGCTAAAACATGTTATGATAACAATGAAGACAATATAATAACGATTTAGTGTCAGTATTAAAAGTATCTAACAGTACAAGTATAATAAAGACGATATGATATTTACACCAATATTAATTGGAATACAAGCCTGTTTGTTAGTTGTTTAAATCAACAAATTCAAGTGATTTTATATAAATAATAGTAGTTTACATAGTTGTGTATCATCGTTACATATTTAATGAGCGTTTCTGTAGCATTAAATTTATTTTTTGTCGACGACAAAAGAATACAAAAACGTGTTGGCTGTCAGCCCCATACATAGATATGAGACCTATGTCAAGGTGGAAATTAAACGAAAAATATTCTTCGCTGACTCCTAGCATCTGACGGAGGCTATTATTATTTATCTCCCTCAGTTGAATGTACCCAAAAGAAAATCTGTATTTCACTATACAAACTCCGGTCACTTTTGTCCACGAAAAATGTAAACATGACTCAAATTAATAGGAGGGGATTTTATAGGGGATAGGGATCTTTGTGGTTCCAAAATAGGGTTTGGAGCTTAGAAACCTGTATGAAAATCATTCTTAAGTATTTTACACATAATAGAGGATGCAAAATAGTTAGTAAGTACTAATTCGATATTACTATAATAAGATAAATAATAACTGAAAAAAATACTGACAAGGTTGGTTGTGTTAGCAATAAATAATTTTATTTGAAAAATCTCCACCCAATTCAGATAGGCACTCCAATAGAACTATTTTTCAGGGAAACATTTGTTACTTTCATCAGTCTCGGCATTGGTAAATAATTCATTAGAAACGTACAAAACAAATACACTTCGCAGAAAATAGTGCCATAAAAGAAGAATTGTTTTACAACCTACGCCAGTTACATCATGAAGGGTTGTTACGAATAATTTATAGCTACCTATGAAAATGCTTGTTTTCAGCAGCACAAATTTAGTGCGAGAGAGAAAAGAATTTCAGCTCTTTGTTTGAACACAAATGGTTTGAGTGTTTAGTAAATATTCTGTTCGGTGGATCAGCTGGGTACGGGTAACAGTGGTAGTACTATATAATAAATAATAAATAACGCTACACACTCATAGCCCCACAGTAGGATTTTCTTCTGTGTCGTGGGTGCCATGGACAAGACACAAGACAAAGACACACACCCAGACCAAGAACGGAAATTTAAATTCAAATATCCGCCTCGCTGGGAATCGAACCCAGGACCCTCGGATTAGCGGTCCGGCGTATTAACCATTGCGCCATCCGAGTCGTCATATGATACATCTATGAGTACTGTTTACTAAAACCTTATGTTTTCTCCTGTGAAAGGTGTCATTGCACTCATATGTACATCTGAATCACTGGATCTATACAAATAAATAAAATTGAAGTGTCTGTTTGTGATTTCAAAATAACATTTTTTACTCAATGTATATGAAAGTATACAC
>DWPV01000687.1:0-25847 GCA_018251915.1 Urbanus proteus proteus | reverse complement strand
CCAGAACACAGCAGTGCTTAACACTGCCGTTATAAGGCAGAAATAGGTGTGGCGGTGGTGCCGCCGGAGTCGAACTAGATGGGCTTCTAATACCTTTTAAATAGTAGTTTACCTTTTAAATTTTAGTATAGATATAATTCCATAAAAACCTGATGTATTAAAAAAAACACCGAGCAAAGCTCGGTCATCCAGGTACTTTATAATAATTAAGCATTATTGCTTTCAAGACTGAAAATAATCACTTAATACAACTTTGACTTACATGACTACTAGAGCTACGATCAAAGCGACACTCTACGGCACTCCACATCATCTGGGACCGTGTTTAGCTTTCAGTTATCTACATTCAGATATCATAAGCATTTGAAATTCGTTCTATGATCCAAACCAGCGATGCGTGGAACCTAAGAGTTATAATAATATAGAGTGCGTATATGCAGCAGAACTTTGGTACGAACCATGGGCAGATGTTATATAGATTAGAACTGGTTTCGTGGTAAAGATATACAACTAATTTTCATTGCAACCAACGACCGCTGTTCACCCGATGGTCACTTTAAGCGGCTTCTGCTGCCCATGGTCATCTATAAACAACTTCATATTAAATTGAAGTTTTATAATTAAAGCAACGAAATAAGCCAACACACGAAACAGAAAATTGAATAACTTGCTTCAAACCGCACATACTGACGGTGTTCTTACCTGCGCTTAATGTTCACACACAAGTATTCTCGTTCTATGCTTTAATTACTTTGAAGAAACCTTCATTAGGCAGGTCACGTTGCTTTTTGATGCAACTCAGGCGTTAATACCGATAGGAAATATTTTTTTTAGTTTTTTATCCGACGGCCTTTGGAATCGAACCACTTCCCATGTGCTAACATGTCCTACCAACATTTACCTTTATTATAAAAGAAACCAAGCTAGCCAACTCTAGTCCCATCAACTTGATTAACTACACGTACTATACCCCATACCTACCTATAGTGAAGATGTTCTCACTTGTGCCTAATGTTCCTACATACCACATACCTAGTAATGATATTCCCACTTTTGCGTAATGTTCCTACGCCAGTTGCCTCGCTCTACTTTTATTACTCTGAGGAAACCTTCACTAGGCAGGTCACTGGTTCACTGAGTCAGTGCGTGGTACACGTTGCCTTTTGACGCAACTCGGGCGTTAATACCGACGGGAAATAAAAATGGAATGCGTTGAGCGCCGCGGTGTAAGCTTAGTCATTTATGAGGGTTGATGTAGCTAGATTTTAATTTTCACTGCGAAATATTGCTTACGGTTACAAAAGTGTTGAAGTATGACGTCATTTTTATATTATGGAAGTAGCAAACGAGCATGCAGCTTACTTGATGGTAAGTTACCACTGACGCCCATGGATATCTGTAATCAAACCCAGACCTGGGGTCAACCACAGATGCGTTACTACCCCTGACAACTAAGTTGGAATGCCTCAAATAAATAACTCTCCCTTACCACACCTTTCAGACCAAAATAGATAGCGCTGAACACTGCTGTCATAAGACAGAAATAGGTGTGGCGCTGATGTAGCCGGAATCAAACCACAAGGGTTCTACCACCGTTAGTGTCGCCCATGTATGCTTTCCACTGAACACTGACACGAATTACTGAACATTGAATAATATTGTTATTTAAATGTAAACCAACATAATCCTTACAGTTGTTTTCCGCCTAATACCGAAACAATAAAAGGCATATAAAATCCGACACAACAGTTTTTCGGATCCACGCGCAGTATCACGAAAATAAATTCCTTTTCAATAAACCCGAATCCTTCCAAACAATACGCGCGGATAAAGGCTCGCGAATATGAATTCTGTAGAAAAAAGACACGAACCAACCGAAAGTTATTTCACATTGAGGTTAAAACCAATTCAAATTTTCGATAGTCGTGACACAAAACCAATTTGTTCACGTGAAACTGATCTCGGCAACTGTCGTAGGGCCTCTACACACGGCTAACTGGTGCAAATTGAGACTAAAATCTGTGAACTCTGTTAGATAAAGAGTGTGCAGTAAACCTTATATTCAGGGCCGTCTTTACCCCTTAAGGAGCTTTGGGCACATAAAAATAATGGGGCCTCATATGACCTTGGCAGGTTACTATTTTGTTTGATTATATTCCGATAGAAAAATAACTCAAATTGTGTTTTCTCGTATTAAAATTTAATACCAAGTAAATCCATTAATAAACTCCTGTTCCATTCATGCTTGCTGCTGCACGCCACTTTGCTGGTTATTTATCAGGACCTAGAGGAGCCCCTCGATTGCGAGGCCCTGGACAAGTGCCCGTTGTGCCTAGTGGGAAAGAGGAACCTGCTTATATTGATTAGTTAGAACATGCTGTGGAAGAGTTTCGGTACCATCGCTTAACCGCTTCTTCTGAATAACATTGTTATTCGCTTCTGCAGTTCTGTTTTGAAGGGAGTAAGGGAGACATGCTCATTCTGAGGCGTTTCAATTTGCCTTTGAAGGTACCAACGTATATGTAGCTATGAAAAGGTAATCTTATCAGGGTTCGGTCACAGTCGTCCATGGGCGGCAGTGGTCACTTGCCATCAAGTAGATGCGCTCAATATTACTTATCTGTTCCTACTTCGCTATTACTCTATTAAAAATGCTTTTTATTTCATTCTAAAGCACATAATATTTTTATGACGTTCATGAAGCCTATCTTTTCACATTTCTGAGTCGTTCAGACACGTGCTTTAAAACGATGTACCAACTAGTTTTATCCAATTTTATAAGAAATTTAGTAAAAAAATAACAAAATCACACCTAACGCCACCCCGGAGAATACCGAAACAACCCTATTATTTCCCAAGAGCATGCATTTACCCTCAAGGCATATACGAGTAATTATTAATTATTCACTGAATTGAACAGTTTTCTCAATTTAAAACAATGCTATTTGATTTTTGTTTGTTTCGACTGTCTGGTACACACAATGAGATGTAATTAAAATCTGTTTCGCATTCATTTGTCATTGTTTAGCAATGTTCATGGAAATTAATTTTTAATTAGAAGATAGTGGAAACATAATAGCTTTTAATTATAAAAGCTCTATTGTTTTTGTTACAGTCAAAGATTGTCTGAATAACATCACTATACTTAAAAATAAAAGATAAATATTTTACTGAATAAAAGATTAAAATAGAAATGATAAAGTAAGGAAAAAATATAACTAACACTTGACATAATAAATTGTAAAAGTTTTTAAAGACAATGTGACAAAAAGTATGACCCTTTTTAATAAATATTATTTTTAAATAAACCAAGTAATAAACAATTTAATATCTCTCAGAAGAGAGAAAGCAATCACGCGGACCAGGAGAGTTGTCCATAAAGCTTTGAAAGAAAGCACTTTTCAAACTTTTTTAAAAGCCTTTTGTCATGGCATTCTGGAAATATTTTAGGAAGGAGTTCCTTCCATATCATACGTTTGTGGTAAAAAATGGGATGCAAAAAACCAGGGACAGCCGTCATAAGTTGTTACTTGTTAATGTTGATGTAAATGTACTCATATGTAAGTATTCCATTTTTATATAATACTAGCTGATCCCCACGGTTTTACTCGCGTTAAAAAAGTTTAGAAGATTACCTCAGTCAAACAGACAGATAGACAAAAAATAAATGAATTGCATTTTTGTTATAGGTTTCGTGTATACTTTCATATGCATTGAGTAAAAAGTTCTTATTTTGAAATCACAAACAGACACTTCAATTTATGTGTATAGATATTAAATTACATTACGTCATTATAAGATTGCGTTAGGAAACGTCACGTCATATCACGTCACGTTACGTCACGTCACATCGCTTCACTTTGTCACGTTACATTTATATTTGTTATATTTTTCACATTACATTCTCAGATAATTCTCAGATAAATAAAGTAGGTAGATCTATCAAAAAAATGAAGCCATTTTTAAAATGGTCGGTTTATAAAAGTGATTATTTATGTGAGCGTAAATAAACAAAAGGTACAGTCAAGAAACTACGCTAGTTTTGTGTAAGTTTGTGCGTATAAATACATGAAAGTAGCGTGGTTTTTTGGCTTCACTCAAATACAAGGCGGTGAGTAATTTACCTATTTTATTTACCTGAGATTACATTAGGCACGAAAAATGCTATAACAAGACTGTGGTATGAAGTTGTACCAAGTAGCATGCTAATATTACATGAAAAACAATTAAGTACAGCTTAAAAGCATTTCAGTCTAAATGCTAGCCGTAGAATTTAATACGCCCATTAGTTCTTAACGAAAGTACTCAGTAGTTTTTACGGTTATGATCAAAAGCGCCAGAGGTTCGTTATATTGCAATAATTATATTTTTCGTCTTTAATTTCCTTACGCTCCATTAAATTTTAAAATTAAATTAAGAGTATGAAAACTTAAACATATTTAACACGGCGGTCGTATGCACGTAGCGCGCGCTAATGTTTTTTTCAAAAATTAAAGCCTAGCCCTTCAGCTACCGTCCAGTGAAAGTCCCGTCAAAATCGATCCAACCGTTTACCGATTACCTCAGCCAGACAGACTGACAGACAAAAAAATAATTATTATATTTTCGTTATAGGTGTCGTGTATACTTTCATATGCATTGAGTAAAAAATGTTATTTAGAAATCACAAACAGACACTCCAAATTTATTTTTTTATATAATTTTATTTATTTGTATACATAAAACTCCAAATAACAAAAATCCACTAAACTAGCCTAGGACTTTACCTAACTTATACCTACAAGTAATGTATGCTTGGTGGTATCATAAAGTACATGAACACAAGCAAAACAATCGGAATTGTGCCGATAAAATGAACATTTGAAAGAGAAGTTTTGGTTTTTCCGAAAATCCTGTAATCATAAATTTTATTTATAATAATCCGAAATCTGATTATGAATATTCTTTGTCATGACGCCATTGTCCTTCACAATGCGTCGTATTGTGAACATAATTTATGCGCCAGCCAGATTCTCGCATGAATGCACAATCGAGATCAATATTAAATGTTTGAACGTAATTATTGGGATTCAGGTAAACGTACGTATGAATACATTATCTGGAGTGTTGTAGACGTTTGAATTTATGTCTTAAATTTAAATGAGCGTTGTGTTTTGGGACTTCACTATGCATTCGGACTCGGAATGTTTTTTTAAGAAACTTGACTTAATATACAATGTTTTTAGTTTTTAGTGTCACCTGTGAATAATAATGATTATTATTATGCTTTCAGTTATTGAAAATACAGGTAATTTAAGTCTGTTTCCATGTATATTCTAGGAAACAAGTCTTTAAGCAATTAACCGCATAGGTACTGAAATACGGACACATTTTATCTGTTTTATAAAACTTACCTACTTAACTAAGGTTTACCGCAGATGCGTTGTTAGCAGTGAGGACTAAACTGGAATACCTCGAATATACATCTGTCCCTTGCAACACCCAATCCATCAAACAGTACCCCTTTGCACTGATATGATTAAGTAGATAGAAATAATTGTGTTGGTGATACTTCAGAAGCTAAACCACAACATATTCTATCACTATTAGAATATACAACGAGAGAACTGAAAATAAATACATACAAAGTAAAAGACATTAATATTCAAATTTCTAAAACTGAAATAGCAGCCAGCACTTTGCATTAAAATAATGTGCTAGCCGCGCATTAAAATAATACGTAAAATCTGTTAAATATTATGCAGGAGGGCGGAATAGCGCGCACCTGATATGACATAAATACGAATGCAATTAGCCTAATTCATACGTCTGCTGCACTGGAGGAAATAAACCAGAAGTTCCACGACATACAATGACATTAAAATTATGTAATTATGTATCCAATTAGATACTTGGTAAAAATCGAAAATGGATTATTAAGTGAATATATAAGTGAAACACTTTACATAAACCTATATTTGTTGATGTTAGAGTGTGTGAAATCTAACTATCCGCAATTGACCAGGACGGCGGGTATAGTATGAATTCCTCTCAATCTGCCCAGTATTGAAACAGGTTTTAAGACGATTATGCATTAGAAGAAATATTTAATGTTATTCTTCTTAAAAAACGATAAAAATTACACCTTTATAAAGCAATCGTATCTTACTTACATACCGTTAATTTTATGTTTCTTTGAACCTTTAGTGGGGGAAGTGAACAGAGTAGAAATAATATGTTAGACTTGACTAATTTAATACATACATAAAAAACAACAAACTAAGTAGTGAGGGCATGACGAAAACTATTCAAATTGCACCCGACAAAAAGATGATGCTAATGGCTTGTTCAAAGATTTGAAAGATTGAACTCTAGGATCAGACTAGAACATTGAATTACGTACATACCTATTTTACTTTGTGCAGATACTTACTCTATGACCATCAACTTAAATATTCATGGCTAGCGGCTGGGAAATCAAAAACTGCAACCACGTATTCCAAAGCACCTAAAAAACCAATTTACCACTAGGTAGGATAACTTTTTCAAACGAATTTATCACTTTGCTAAAGGCACGAATAACTCTTTAAAAAGGTATGTTTTGGTTTTTTTTATTATACAAGCAGCAAACGAGCATTATGTCCAGTAATGGTATTTACCATTACTGGACATAGTGACCATTTGGTCACTGTCACCCAATAAAAACTATGATCAATCTCAGACAAATGGTCCTACCTGTGGTCGACTACAAAGGCTACCCTTGAGGACTAAGTTGAAATACTACGGATAAGTATAGTTCCCATACTTCACCCTTCAAACTAGATCATGCCAGCGCTGAGCACTGCTTTTATTAGCCAAAAAAAGAATGGTAGTGATGCTGCCGGAGTGATGTCGCGTATATGAACAAAAAATACTGTGTTTCGAAAAGTAAAATATTATTTCATGAATTATTTTATTTGCACATAACTAAATTTCAGTTCAGAATTTCAGTAACAAGACTATTTTTTCCATATCTGTATATACGCAAAAAATAGATTTGACGATTATAATACGCGTAAAATTGCAACGACATCTCTAATTGCATAGCCCTCATTCCGACTTCCTCATCTTTCGGGTCGTTAGATAGGCACGTGATGGGAGAAACCCCACGTTTTCCTTATGTGCAATATTGACAGAATGGAAAACTTTTGTTGTGGATTAACAAAAAGAGAGTAAACATAAAACTCTAATGTTTCTATGTTGTTTTCTGTAATAATGTAATGTAATGTAATTCTGTAATAATAAATGTAATGTAAATTATATATAAAACTAGTCGATCCCCGCGGTTTCACCCGCGTCTAAAAAGAAAAAAGGGAAAACATATTTAAACATAACTGAATTTCCACTCTCCCGCAAGGCGTGCCCCTATGCGCGTCGAGCGCGCGCTAATGCTTTTTCAAAAATTAAACTAACCTATATTACACCTTAGACCTTCAGCTATCTTCCAGTAAAAGTCCCGTTAAAATCTGTTCAGTCGTTTAGAAGATTACCTCAGCCAAACAAACAGACAATTTTTTTTCAATTCAATTTCAACCCCAGATAAAATCAAGTCCTACCTAAGGCTGACCACAGATGCGTTGCTATCCGTGAGGACTGAGTTGGAACGCCTCGCATAAGTATGTCTACCTTACCACACCCTTCAGACCATAACACAGCAGTGCTTAACACTGCTATTATAAGGCAGAAATAGGTGTAGAGGTGGTGCTCCGCCTTCAATTTATGCAATCTTTATCCAAATTTATGCAATTTACAAATTAACATTTAACAACTCCATAAATAAGGCATCAACATAAGCGTCGTCTCATACAATTTAGCAAAAACATTCAAAATCATTCCAATCACATTAAATTTGAATTCTATCAACTCAAGTGCTCTCTACCAACTTTTTCAACATCACTTAATTAAAAATACCTTCGAAATACGTCATCTTTGAGTACACTCCACTCTTGTTTCCCATAATTATTCAAAGCTTTTTACCAAAATATTCGAAGAAGGAAGCCCCGATTACGTAGAAGCGAAAACAGCAAAACATTCTTCATTCTTAAGGGCCTCTCATCGCCCTTCTTGCCCTGAACTGGTTCTACTGCAAGCGAGTACCGATGCGAAATCGATAATAAGAATTGTTTTTACAACGAAAAACTATGATTGAACGAGCGTGTGTGAGTAGTGTCTATGAAGGTTTAAAGGGACATCTCCAATTAGCTCTAAAGTGGAGCATCTATGACCAACCTCGGATTAAGTTTAAGTTCCATTTGGATAGCCAAATTTGATATCGATAATCATGATAATTGTCGATATCAATTGGAGGCAAAATCAATTAATCGTTATAATACTAAACTTCATGTTCTCTTGTTACTTCAATTTCATTAAAAATACACATACATCAATGACTCCAATACGATTTTAATTATCAAATCTATCGCTTTAGTTCGCCAGTTCTTTGTTAGACAAGTTCAAATATAATAGAGGATCGTTACTAGGAGGTAAGAGGGTCCAAGGGTCCTCCACGCACGCTGCTATAGTAACATTGCGTGACCTAGTTCTAATTTTATTCAAACAACGTCGGTGTCAAGTAATGAGAGTGTTTAGAAAACTGTGTTAGACTTAACCTTGTTTTTATATAGAGCAACCGTTGAATTTTTTGCATAGACACTTCTTTTGCAGAAATACCTCTTTTGTAGATTCCTTCAAATGCGCTAAAAATCGATGTGATGTGAATTGACTGTATTGATGTAGTTTGAACCTAACTTAAGCCATTCGACAGCTTCAACCAACTAGGTAATAGAATTTGTATTTATATTTTGTATTAATAAGTATTAATAATAACTATTGCAATATCAGTAATAATTTACTCCAAAAGGAATAGAGATCTGAAGATCACGAATGCGTTGCCACTCCTGAGGATTAAGATGCTCACCTAATATGTAAGCTACATCCACGCCCTTGAACCGAAATTAATCCTAGATCCAAGATCCAAAAATGATCCAATATAGAATGTCGATATATCCTTAAGTCATACATCTTCGTAAACCCAGCCTTGCTACACAGTGATAGAATCAGATTACTGAGCTTTGAGAAATATTTCCTTTGACCCACATGTCTTGCTCTTACTTATTAGTCTTGTACTGATAACCTTGTTAGCTCCGACAATCCTATGGGAGTGCACAAGACTAAATGAGTTTGTATGCAAACGTGTATCAACGTTGTTAGGGTCACTTATTGGTATAGAACAGACTTGATCCGATTAGAAAAAGCTCTTTCTGATTGGCTTAAGCCGATTCCGTTTGGAGTATACCTATAAATGTGCATGTATTTCGATGGTATCTTGATCTTAATGATCATTTTTCTCCTACACAGACATATATTTAGAATTTGTATATAGTAAAGAAAAAGAAAGCGAGCATTTCCGAAAAAGCGAGTCCAGCTGATGATAAGTGGAAATTGTGGACATCGATAAATCAACCCAAAATAGAATTGGAGTCTTACCTAAGGTCTTACACAGATACCAATGCTGCTACCCCTGAAAACTATTTGTATTGGCTCGATCAAGAATATCTGTCTTATCATGGTACCTTCCAATTAAAATACAGCGGCACACTACTTTTTTTATAAAACAAAAATGGCTGTAGCTTTGTACTTTCTCTGTGACTGAACCATAAAGAAGAAACTCTAATGTGAATTAAGTAATATCAGTTCCAAATAACAAAGAACAAAACAAAATTAGCAAATTTTGTGACTGTCGCAAAACTTCCAAAAAGATGAAGAAGGAAAGAGTTGTTGATAATTTTTTGATTTCTTTTGATGTGAAAAAACGCCAGAGGACTTTCTGGAATCAACAAACTTGAATTACATCATTATAACTTGAATTACATCATTATAATATTGAAAAATATAATATGCAGTCAACATCATAAATTTTCTGATGTTGACTGCATATTATATTTTTCAATTTACCTTTGTATTTTGATGAAGAAATACAATTTCATTTTGATTTATTTTTAGCTTATAGAATACAAATAGCACTGTTCAAGTTCGAAGAGTGTGGTAGGAAGACATAAGGTATTCCATACATCTGTGATTGATCTACTCGTAATTCCGATATTTCATAGAAAAAGGGTTCCGTATAGAAATAAATCTCACAACCTGCCTGATCACAAATTGATGTTCATCCCTAACAGGTGTACATCAGTAAAGAGTACATTTAACGTTATTTTACGAGATAAAGCGTCTGGTTGAAGAGATAGCGGAAAATTGTTAGCCCTCGTCAAATGCGAGTGGGACGCGTATAAATTTGACAGCGTTCCTACCCTTTAGCAATACCTTTTAAATCGACTGTTATATAAAAATCTGTACATTGTTACTGTTGTAACAATCATAATGGTTTCTACGTTTATACTAGTGTTTACGACATCGTAGACATGATGAGTTCGATTTAGTCTCTAATAAAAAGGCTACCTAGAGCCAAACTCACAAAGGACTTGAATTTAATTTCATTTGTCCTAGTAATAAGTATACACTCACATAAAATGGATATTGTGCTCGAATACAACATGGATATCGGTAATCACGGTAAGCCATTTAATTAGCAGAAGGTAAAATAGAATAAATATACCATAAGTGGGATTGCGTATAAAATGTCGAACTCTGTGAAAATCTGCTACTGATTCTGATAGATTTTACTATATTTGACAGAGATTTAGATTAATTCACTAGATTATTTCTCTAAGTTTATTGAGTGCTGAATGAATTTCAATTCAGAGCACGTTTTGTGGAACGATATATTATATGAGTGATTGCTTTTTATTGAAATTCGGACGAACGATTCATCTACCATTTTGCAATATTGAACAGCTATAAAATTTCATGCTCCAAATATTTTTTGTATTAGATAGATTTTTTTACTAGATTTCAATGTATATTTTGAAACATATGGAGAATTTTATTGTTTAACTTGAATATTGTTCTTGGAATTTGAATGAATCTTCTCTTATGTTAAGCTACAAACCACAAGCTTAGAAAATACGTCACTTATCATAGAAAGGAAGCAAGTATTGACGACCCCCGTGGCGGAGCGGTCACAATGCCGGTCTGCCGAGCAGTGGGTCCCAGGTTCGATACCCGGTTAGACAGATATTTAAATGATGAATTTTAATTTCTGTTCTGGGTCTAGGTGTTTGTGTATTTGTCTTTGTGTGTCCATTATATCTACGACATAGGAGAAAATCCTACTATGGGACTATGAGTGTAGAAAGCGTCTTTATTTTAAGTATAAAAATAAATGAGATAAAAATAAGAATTTATACATTGAAATTATAACTTTAAAGCGAATATAACCCAGAATAAATATTGCATAAAGACAGCCAACGTACCGTAAATTTTATCCAGTTTACACACTAATCCCCTCACATTTTGCATGAATAACGACATCTCACCAATCATTAATTTGAACGTAAAATATATTCCCTCGTCGGGTATAACCTTTGTTCCAAGGTAAATAACGTCAACTTCCAAAGAGGGTGAATATGTTCCGGAAAAGATTACTGTCATATTTTAAAACACCCTCCACCACCCTACAATATGATCGATATTAAAATGAAAAACGTGTAAAACACGACACAAAAAGGTACTCTATTTAGTGCTTTTTACTTTTAAAAAGCCAAAATCGTACTTAAGGACCTGTCTGCTAAGTTGACGCTTACTTTTTTTATCGAAATTCTAAAAGGTATTTTGTAGATAGGCTGCGGTGGCACCATTACTTCGCTATTATGTATAATAAGGATAGCAATTATAAAAAAGTGTGTCAACTTCCTTAAAATTGATCTTGCGATATCGATTTAGTTATTCAGTTTTAATCAAATATCAATGAATAGTAGTACAACTTCTTTAAGTAATTATAAAGCAAATAAGGTTAAGTTGAGGGTATTTCCTAAAATAGACACCGCTGCTTGTAGACTTATACAACTCTAGAAGATTCCCTAATGTTCGGTCAGCTTTGAAGAAGTCTATTTGTATCTGTTTTCAAGAATGCCGCCAACTTACACCTTAGTAGAAACTTAAACTACCTATTTCATTAATCTTCAACATTGTGAAGAGAAAAAGAATTGGAGAGAAAATAACAAATTATTTTTAGAGTAATAAAATAATTTGTAAAGAATCCTGTGTAATATGATATAACATGCCATTAAACTACACAAAGGCAGACTTATCACACTGTTATATGAACAAGGTTTCAAAACAAAAAAAGATGAAAAGGGCTTACAAGTAATTAGTTTCGCGTCAGTCGCTCTGTTTAATTATTGTTCGCATTTATTTACACATTAGGTTAATGGCAAAAACAAGTCCCTCATTCGGGATAAATTGCTTGTGTATCCCGAAAACGGGAGGACCGTGGTCATTTGTAACATATTATACGGATGCTTTTGTTAGAACTTTTGTTAGCTGGATAAAAGAACGAGTGGTTATCGCGGGAAGTCAATGGGTACTTCGTGTAAGTGGATGAGATATGAGCACGGCATTAATTTGATTTCATGAGGGATATTTACGAAAAGTTATTATCAGTACTTTATTCTCTCACACATGTAACAATGATATCTCTCATTAGATTATTTTACTTTCTGTTGTCTAATGTATAGCACCATTTAAGGTTCTTATTTATTAGAAGATTAAGATGTATACAATTATATAATAAAAATAAAATTATAAATAGAATAAACCATCTAAAATATCCGCGTGAGCCATGGTTCCTAAGACACTGGCGGCATTACCTTGCTGCACAGCGAGACTTAATTTCTGTGCAAAGAAGTGTTGTCTAAAGTGATTATTAAAAGGTATTTATCCTTTACCATTTTCATATGTAATTCTTGCACACTTGGAAAAATACCCACGGTATAAAGTTACTGAATCAGATTTCAGGAAGAGAGATTCAATTTTCATTTTTCAGTGTTAAGGATCTACATGTCCTCTATAATCAAGTCAAAATTTATCAAGAGACAAACTCAGCGGGTATTATTTTTTCCTATTATACACATAAGCAGATTAGCTTAAAAATGGTGGTCATTTTAAAATCACACACGCTTCATTTTTATTCACACACATAGGTTTAAACGTTGAATTATTGTCTAAAGCCTATGGAAAAAATATTTTTGACTGTTTTCACTCAAATTTCAAGAATACAAAACTACCATCTTTTGATTAGTTAAGAAATAATTTTAAACGTTGAATTATTTTCTAAAACCTATGGAAAAAATATTTTTTGACTGTTTTCGCTCGTCAAAAAGTACCTACTTTTGATTAGTTAAGTATTTTGACTGTAACGTATATTTACTGTCTGTAGCGTATTAGTGTATATGTACTAATATACAGCGTATGTACATAGACGAGAAATGCGCTGTTCTCATCTCTCGCGGCATTTCTGGAACGCTTTGACGGAAGGGTCTTTAAAAAGGCGCAAATAGGGCTTCAAAGCCTTACGCATTGAAGCCTTTTGGTATTGCAAATGTTCAAAGACTATGACTAAGTACTCTAGAAAGAACCCAGCACATAATATCGTTAAATGACATACTTCATTATCTGCATGTTTCCTGATTTATGATTTTTATCTGTTTAATGACTTAAGCTTACTCATTTTATAAAGGACTTATACAGGTTGTTCCTAAAGTTAAATGACAAACTTGGGAAGGACAAAGGTCAGGGGTCTGACCTCTCAGACAAAAAAAAGTCACCTCAGTAAAAGTGTCACCGCTTTTGAAATATTGGGTGTTTTTCAAAATTCAGCCCTAATCATCATTTTTCAGCAGCTGCATGTACAAATAAAGTTATGTATTGTTTTTTTTTTCTAAAATACTATCAGATAGTATATTTCATAGCTTCCTTATACCTCTGTTAATATTTATCTTTTACTTTTACAAATTTTATGAAAAAAATGCACATGGTAAATCCTGCCAGAAAAAGATTACATGAAAGATCGCTTTTAAATAATTAGAACTGGCTGGAATTCACATGGAAGACCGATTTTAAATAAATACCAGCCAATTGGAACTGTCTGGAATTTATACGACGTTACATTAGCCTTGTAAGGCTCGACAGACATGATAAGTCCTGTATCCTGAATCATTAGCTTTATTTTCCTAGTATACTTATCCCATATGTCACATTCGTTACAAGTGGTCCCGAAATGTAACTGATCGTTACGAAGACGGACGTGGGGCGGAATCTCAAGACATCTGACATGACAACTACTGAGTCATTCCCTTTATTTTCTTACTAGGTTTATTCTAAAACACACAACGGAATGATATGGGATTTTGGCGTAAATAATATAGTAGAGAACATGTATTGCTTATTTCAATCTACAAATAGGTTACTTTTTTAACGATGATATTGTTTCAATCAATTATCATATCTTAAGTATATTAGGTCAACTTTGTAAATATAATATATTTACACACTACAAGATGGGCAACTTTGTAAAAATAATATTATTTAAAATAATTTATTATCATATCTCAAGGTGTCATTATATTCATATCTTGAAGCAACAGTCCATGTAGTTCTAAGGTCCATAAATGACAGTAACCACTCAACATCAGATGATCTTTTGCTACCTTAATTATAATCGTTTATGTTACCCAATAGGGTAACTTTAGTCACTCACGTTCAATATATGGCAATAAAATAAATGTGTGAAAAAAACTCAATATGCTAACCGCACTCCATACAATATACCTACACTCAGAATCGTATGGAAATGAAATCCCCGCCCGGTTTAAAACGTGATCAAAACCGATTTATTCCCAACGTTACAATATTCGGTGTTGTGAGTTTCAGGTTCAAATCCCAGGCGATGAAAGTGATAATTAATCTACCGACTGCCCGTGACAGGGGCCGTCGTCTGTTTAATTTTTTCGTTACAACATGTAATTTGTCAACACCGATTTTAATATGATTTTTTCATAAATGGTCCTGCGAAAGGGAAAAACAATGTTTACAAGTGCTTTATCTTTTTATTTTGGAAAAGCGTGGTGTAGTATTCTCCATGGATAATATTGGTATGAAACTGACTTTAGAAATAATTCATAAATAGTTTGTAATTATAAACCTACTTCGTTAAATACGGTGTACATTATGATTTTTATTGATCTAAACTCCTGATATACATATATCTACATCTGCCGGGTTATGCGTTAAGTTTATCCCTCAACTGAGATAGAAACAGACCTAGACAGAAATATAAATTCACTACAAGAAAGACCCGCGAGGCGTAGCGGTTACTGTAACAGTCTCTCGCGCAGTGGGTCTCGGGTTCGATTCCAGGCCATTCAGATAACTGAATGATGAATTTAGATTTCCGATCTGGGTCTGCGTGTTAGTTTGTACATGGCACCCACGACACAGGAGAAAATACTAGGGCTATGAATATAAAAAGCGCGTTTTTTAAATTACATAAACTTCTTTCTAGTCGGAAACGAAACCTGGACCTTTTAAACCAACCCGATAATATCATAAATACCTAGTTCAACTGAACTAGCCTGCATAACAGATCCTATAATTCCCCACTCAACCCTTTTCCCGTTAATTCTGCACCTACAAGTTCTTAAATCGGAACATTGAAATCGTTAAACAGCCAACTAATCAGCCTAGTTAACTAGGTCGGTGAAACGCGGTGAGGCAGTTCTTAAAGTTCATACAACCCGTCAGCGTTTACTGAAATTTTGATGCATGCATAAATCGAAGTCAGACGAAATTCATAGACGTTGAATTAAGCTTGTATTCTAGGATCTAATTATATCTTTAAAATCTTTTTTTAACAATTTCCATGGCTTATATGTATTTTGATGATATATAAAGAAGTTGTCTCTCCGTTATTGTTATTAATTTAATAAGAAATGTAAGTTTAATGTAAGTGAAAAATTCAATGACCATTAGATAAACTATATGCACGTTTGCTATTTTGTTTAGCAAACGAGCATGCAGTCCACCTGATGGTAAGTGGCAAGTGCCGCACATGGACATCTGTAATCAGTCTTATATAAGATCAACGCCCTACCTAAGGTTGACCACAGATGCGTCGCTACCCCTGAGGACTGAGCTAGAAACCCTCGGATAAATATATCTCCCTAATCACACCCTTCAGACCAAAACACATCAGTACTAAATACTGCTGTTATAAGGCAGAAATAGGTGTAGCGGTGGTGCCGCCGGGGTCGATTTACCTAGAGTTCTACCGCCTTCAATTGTAACTTAAAAAATAAATATCACAAAGATTAACTTATCCTTATGATTGTAATCTATTTTCTGTTTATTTTGTTGGACATTTAGCAATGTAAATACTTAATTTGCTCAAGATTAAACAATTTATTCATAAACCTCATTAAGATAAAATCAGGTGCTTTTGATTTGCTTACAAAATTTCATAACAGAAACGACGTAACCGTTGAAGGAAGGTTAAATAATGGCAGCTAATCTGTCTTACAGAATGGCTCTTTAATCCCCAATCGAAAGGGTTGAAGGCGAGTTGAGTTAAATCAGGTAAATTCATTACACAAGGTGAGGGTAACAACAGCCTATTCCAAACTGCCAATGAAATCATAGCCTCTAATCCATGAACGAAAGAGACAAGAGGAAGTGACATGCGAGCGAATTAACCGTTGTAGCCAAACGAACACAAAAATCAGTATCTTACCGTATTCTTAGCACTAAGAACCTATATTTTTATTGGATGTCTATTGTCAACAATGGACGAGGCGTTTACGAAGTTTTATAAAAATGTGACAACCCGCAAAACAAAATTTACGTGTGTTAATAACTAGCAAGCACTGACTTTAAGTATGCTAAGCTGATCATACTGGCAGTCGACTCAATTTGCCCATATCCCACTTCCTGTTGTCTCTTCGTTTCCTGCCCTAATCGATACAAACTTTACGACGTTTACCTACAGCTGTAACTCCACGGAATTTAATCAACCGACTAAGATATTGGCAGGGGACTGATTGTAAATCACTTCGAATTGCTGTTTAAGCTCCAATGCGTATGTGATTTCATTTGATTAGACTGACAATTATTACAGCCAGGATTTGGCTTATTCATTATTAGTCATTGAGAAGTTTGTAGGTAAATTGGATTGATTTTAATAAGTACTTTGGCTTTGAGTTATAATGAAAATGCCATACTGATTAATTATTAATTCGAATATTTTAATCTTAATTCATTTAATTTAAGTTACAGATTTTTGTGTACAATTTACATATTAAGGATAAAATATAATATTAAGAAATCACCATGATTAATATGTTACAGTATCATATTCAAAACACCCAAAGAAAATAAAATAAATGTCCGAGTTAATTTTGTGACATTGTTTTATTTCAAAGCAAAGTCCGACATTTATTGCTATTTAATCCTTACATTATAGTAGTCTTGAATCCATATAAACTTTACGACATTTTCATGCGCCTGTAACTTTGAAGGAATTTAATCAACTGGTTAAGATATTGGCAGGGGACTGGCTGTAAATCACTTCAATTCGCTATTTGAGTCCCGTGCGTTTAATTTAGGTGTGTGATTGGTTTTCATTTGTTTGACAGTTATTAGAGTTAATTTTCAACATGAATATGCCGGATTGAAATTTGAACTAAACTGGTTGAAAATATGGACAGGGGAATGACGATTTATGTTTGAAAATTTTATTTTAAATATGAAGAAATATAATAATTCAATTATTAACAATTGAGAAAATTTCTGCTAAGAAATTCAAATTAATTATTCAAACTTTCAATTACTATAGGTATAATGCATTTAAGAATACTGTTAAAGATAGGTACCTAGAAACCGAATCAACAACATTATAGTTACGTTTCCACATCTTGATAACAAAGTTGGAAAGCGCAGCAGCTAGCGAAGTCGGCCTTATCTTCAAGCTTTCGTGTCCGTGCGTATTCTTATGATGTTTATATATCTGCAGTTATTGTACTGGAATTCTAGTACTATTGTATAATTTACTTTTTTAATAGGTTTACGGATAAGACCTATCATAGAATTTATTTAATATCGATCTATTCTTTCAGGCTTTTGAAGTCTGGACTACTTGGAGTGGGCTTTGCCTAATAGGACATTTTACCAATCGTCACTGGGCCTGGTATGCATGTTGGTAACAGAAGTATTTGTTCATGTTACTGAGTAAGACAATGCTAGCCATCTTCTGGATTGAGTCCCCTAGTCGTCTCTTACGATGGATTAACATGGATAGAGTGGAAATGGTTTTATTCTAGACCAAACCACCAAGGCACAAGGCATTAGATTAATCCTAATTTTGTACGATATTGTTGCCACCCATAATTGTGATACCACTTTTATAGGGTTAGAGTCCTACCTAAAACGTCCACAGATGCGTCGCTTGTAAGAAATGAGACAGGGTTCCTTATATAGGTAAGTATCTCACCTTTACTTGCATTTTAAAAGTAGCAACATATTATTATTATACACTAGTAGAGTTGGCAATGTGCCAGTCACTTCAGATTACAGTCCTACCTGAGATCGGCCACAGATGCGTTATTTATCTTACAGTTTAAGTTGAATGTCTTGCATTTGACAACCCGCATAACGTAGCGGTCACCATACTGGTCTGACGCGCAAGGGGTTCCAGGTTCGATTTCCAGCCAGACAGATATCTGAATAATGAATTTAGATTTCTGTTCTGGGTCTGGGTATTTGTGTAGCCACCCTTGTGTGTACATTGTACCCACGATACAGGAAAAAATCCTAGTGTGAGGATATAAGTGTAGAAAGTGTACATAGGCGTCTTTTTCTTTGTATTTTAAAAGTAGCAACATATCAGAAGAGTTGGCAATGCGCCGGTCACTTCGCTTGTAATGTATTTGGCTGTTCCGGCGCAAGGCCAGTTTAGGTGTTTTATGCGGTTATAAAATACCTACTTAAGTGCTACCGTAGGACATTCTTGTTGAACGTGCTGTTTCTTGTGTAATTAACGTTATTGTACAGATGTTATATTGGTTTGAAAGTGGAATTCACTGAAGCCAACAAGAATAATATTTGTTCACAGCCCTTCGTGACAATGGCAATCTCTTTATTTCCCCTGGTCCGCTCAGTCCTCTGCCGATACCGATAGAAGTCTTGTGCATACTCGACCATGCTGCTTGTGAGAAAAGCGGATTGGTAGAAAAAATACGAGATACTAATGTACTAGCGTTAGATTAGATGTACTAGTATAAACATGGTAATATTAACCGTGACGGCTTTAATTGCCTTTTGGAACACGAAAGCGCACATATAATTTAGCGATCAGAACTATAAATAAGAAATAGGGGCAGATCTTTCCAAAGTCACACTTTCGTTGTTACCAATAAAACTTATTATGAAACTCACATAAAGGCTCCTGCTATCTATATCTACAAACAAACAAATCCTTTATATACCAAAAGAAATCTAAAAGCTACAGAACACATGACTAACTGTATATATCTTGTTCTTTTTTCTTGCAGGACACTGCGGATTCTCGTAAGACAATGCCAAGTTCCATAATTAACTACATACGCACATTAGCAGCTGACTTGGCAACTATGTCGTGGTGGAGTGGATATATAGGTCTGTACTAGTACTATATTGTGATAGCATGTTTTAGGAAACATTTTGATATGGCGCTGTTTGTATACTACTGTGTTTGTAATTCTACTGGTGATAATTGTAAGGTGTAACGATCTATAGTGAAGGGATGTATTAAACTCTTCGTAATAAAGCTATTTCTGAACATAAAACCTTCCTCTTATGTTAGTGATTAGTGATTGGAAGTTTTTACTAGGTTTTTAATTTTTATGCTTAAGTAAAACTTAACAATTTTCGATTTATTATATAAGATATTTTCCTTCCACTAAGTCTTTCTACGCACATTAGATTTTTTTAAAGCATCTTTTCATTTTACTTTTTCATCGTTTCGTACAAAATGATCTGAAATTGAAACATTTTAAAGCGTTTTATGCAGCTATAAATACCAACACTGAGCCATGTTATACATTTTAAAAGCTAAAGGTCAACATTATTCGTCCAACATAAATAAGTTTCTGGTCGAGTTGCTGAGGGAAATGCTCCTTTTCCGCCATCGACACCGGGCGGTCGTCACGCCACATTTACCAGAAAACACTCGTTTCAATCTCACGAAATAATTCAGTCGTTCCTCGCTCCTGGAGCATCCCGCTTGAAATTGTAACAAAGTGAACATTATTATCTATTTATATAAAAATGCTTAAAAGTGGGTCATCTTCAAGTTAACGAATTATCTATGTTAGTCTTCATTTTTTGTCTGCAACACTCTTTAAAATCAATCTAGCTGTTTTTAAAAGTACCTCAACATAAAGGTGTTTTTTTTAAAGCAGGGCTGTATTGTACCTTAGTTAACATAATGATCTGAGTTAAAGGTATTAAATTAGAAATGTTTTAAATTGTTATATGTAATGGTCCTTTTCCGGCAGCGACACTGGACGGTCGTCACGCAACATTTACCAGAAAACACTCGTTTCAATGTCACAAAATAATTCAGTCGTTCCTCGTTCCTAGAGTGCCCCACTTGAAATTGTAACGAAGTGAAAATTCAATGGTCCCGTCCTAACAACACGCCCGGACAAAAGGTTGTAAGTGACAGTTTGGTAAATTAAATAATTACGAAACATAATTGAACCTTGCTGGCAAGTCAGTCAAACTTTTGTACATTTCTGTAACTAAACCCAATATAGGATAGAGAATAAGGTATGTAGGTAAGTAATAGGTATGCGTACTGATGGTACGCATACCTATTACTTACCTATGTTTACGTAGTTGTTATAAAAACAATACCAGCTTCATTCAGATACGCAAACTATAGATACAGCCGTACAGAATTGTACATTACAGTATTATTACATTACCATATCCATGAAATCAAAAAATCCACCAGAATTACATCGCTATCAGAAATAATCAAAATAATTTCAGGTTTATAATACATACCATCTTAAATAAGTATCTTCATTGGTACATTTGGAATTGACGACGGGCATATTATAGCAGAATGATTGAAAATTTGCATAACATCCAGGTAAATATTATTCATCTAAATATGAAATGCATAAGCAACTTTTGATGCCGAGGGAAACCTCGTGGTAATACCTTAATACACCGTATATTTAGTTAGGTACCACAATTAAATATTCGGAAATGTATAATGATACAAATGTAACGTCATAATGATATTTCGCTATTCAGAATCATTGCATTGCGTAGTTTGAATATTCATGAAGGCAACCGAATTTTGCACCCGATATTATTGTTTTGTTTCTGTTCAAACATTGATTAACTCTTTTTGATTGGAAATGCCGGATGTTCGTAAATAATACGTTGTTTTCATTGAAAATTATGTCACTGAGGTAAATGCTGATTGGTATAATAAATGATATTTGGAGTAATGAAATATCATTGATTGCCGGGTTAAGCTCGGAAAACAATTTAATTGTAATTACTTGTATAATTATAATTAATACTGATTACAGGTCGTTAAACGTTCAGAAAATTAAGACTTGTGAAATTCAGAAATATAAATTTCATATAATAATCATATTGACTACTTATTATACCTATCGGTTTAATACTATAATTAATTAACGATATGAAATGGCTATTAAGTTTCAAATGGTTTGATTTAGCTTGGATTGTTAATTAATTTTGGATTCAAACTGCATATTCAATGTATGTTCACCTATATTAGCCTCTACTTTCGGGAACTGCATATTCAATGTATGTACACCTATTAGCCTCTATCTTAGGGCAAATAAGATAAATTCAATTAAGTAGCCAGTTATAAATACTTATTATATACCTAGTAATATGTATTTATTAACTTTAAAATTCATACCTGCGTCGACATAATTTAGGCACATTCTATTAATTTTATTATTTTTTTGCTAAAAATATTTATATGAAGTGTTTTATTAAGCACTTATTACAAACTAAAAGTTATTGAAATATAACAAGTATGAGAAAAATAATGCGTAACGGTTATTAAATGAAACGCTCCTATTTAATTAATTCCCTCCCCACATCGACGTCTCGAATATAATAAGTTCCAAGACTTATATTAAATTCCGCCAAAAAGCAAAGTTTTTAAAGATAAGAGCAACTTTCATTAGAGAAAATTTAATTTACGCCTTCAGCACACCGTAAGTGTGATGAAAATTCTTTAACAGTATCTTTAATTTATGAACGTGTGGAAAATTTTCCACAGGTACTTTGGAATATTACATATAGGTTAAAATTTAGGTGAATCAATTTTGAATTCGTATTGTCGCTTACCTGGACCTACGTATTCCTGTCTCAACTTTAAACTTACTAATAATTCATGTTTTTTGTAATTGTATTATGTAACAAAATCTCTTTTGTCAGGATTTTCTAAGGATTTCAAGGTCGTAGAATCCTATATGATAAATCTATGACGGCATTAATGTCACAGCAACTCATCTCTAAAATTTTCACATCATTGAACGTAAAAGTATAGATAAGACGACCCGCGTGACGGATCGGATCCCATACCGGTCTGCCACGCTGTGGGTCCCTGGTTCGATTCCCGGCCAGACAGATATCTGAATGATAAATTAAGATTTCTGTTCTGGATCTGGATATTTGTGTATTCTTCTTTGTATCAATCACTTGTGAAAAAGAAGAAGATCCTACTGTCGGACTATGAATGTAGATAGCGTTAATAGCGTAATTCCAGTTTGAGCATGGATGCAAAGATAAGATAGCTTAGTCCTTAATATAATAATGCACTTGTGATATATGTAGCTTCAATTCACTTCAGAATTAATTGCAGACGATTCGCTCTATCCAATTAATAAAACAAGAATAAAAATTGAACTGTATTTCCTCCGTACAAAGAGTATAAACGGCAGTTGCATCTATAAATACAGTTGTGCCACAAAATATTCCGCGGTCGTGTATCTATTGCTACAGACGGGGAATAGGCGAAATAAATCTGTCGTACGGCGTTACCGCGGCTTAAAACGAATTCATCCCGCGGGTGAAGTTGCTGTAAGTTACACTGTTTTAAAGCAGTAATATTTTTTAATGTAGCGTCAAATGGGTTTTGCAATGTGCGCAATATGCTCATAGATCTGTGGATGTGGGATTCGCTTTTAGAAACACTGTATGTACATTTTGGGTGTGTGTAGGTTTAGAGACTGTCAATTGTCACCCAAAGAGTTTCGGTTTTAATTCCTAATCAGGCAGACATCAAAATTAATTACCTATTGTTATTTATTTTTCATCCTTCTAATAGTTGCCTACTGAATCCCTGGTTCGAATACCATGATATTTCGAAGTCATACGAATTACACATTAGTTTATAATGTCGATTGCTTCGACGAATGAAAACACGACGTAAAAATATATGCCTTAGATCAGACTAAGGCATATATTTCTTCGTCATGTTTTCTTAATTCGTCATTCTATAAGTGAATAAATGTTACAAAAGGTATGTAAAATCTTTAAACCTACCCGCACGCAGCCATCGTGGCGAACTATCACCTAAATCCGTGTCCAGCAGTGGGAACTGTCTTATTACTGGACGGGTTGATACTGTGTACTCATTTGCTTTTTTACATAACAATAAAAATGTCTTACAAAACTATCATTTCATATAAATATCATTTCACTTCATCCACCTAACAACGTTATTTAAATCAGGGCTCATTGTCACCAAGATTCACTCATCGCTATTCAATCCGTGTAACAAAGAAACAACTTTATCTTATTTTTTCTTTACAAAATTAAATGCTTTGAAGGAAGTTGCGATGAAAATTTGGTATTCTTTGGGAATCTTTGTACCTTCGGAATCTTTTTTGTTTCGTCTTCCTTGTAACTTTATTTCTCACGATCTTTAACGTCTCCACTAAAAGCTTGAATTGGTTACTATTTTTTCTTTCGTTTTATTATATTATTTTTTTATTGTTTCTACATTTTACAAAAATAAAGTTAATAAAATTGGGCAATAACCTCTTTGAAATAGTACCCTACCTCTTATAATAATTGCCTGCTTATCTCTATGTGATGACAATGTCCTATTATATAGGTAGAAAGTAAGCGTTCAATACGATAGGAGTTCCACGTGGTAACAAAGGTTACTTATAAACCCTAATGAGGTGTAGTAGTAGATACTTTTATGGCCTATTAATTGGCTTAACAATCGAATAGGACTCCAATTTAATTTAGCTCTACAGACCTAAACAAACCGTACATGTCCACACAAGAAAAAATAAGTACATTTCCTAACAAAAGTAGCGGTTTTCCGACGTACCAATAACAATACACAAGCCTGTTCCCAATGACCACCTTAATAAAATTGTAACAAGCGGAAATCCCCCCATTTCTTTTAGCTGGCAACATTTTCCTTGATTCCGCTGTTATCGTCCCAGCTGGCTGTTAACCTGCTTTCTAGATATAGCCAGTTCAAAATAGAGCTTTCTATGTCTACTAGCCATTGTGTCGTCCGGTTTCATGTATATTTTAAAGCTTTCGCACGTTAGTATTGTTTGTATTTATATAGAGCTGCTTCATATCTATATAGAGCTGGTTTAAATCGTATATAATATAGAGCTGATTAGTATCTATAAATAGTTGATACTAAAGTATTTTCTTTGTTACATATGTGTTGCGAGCTGATACCCGCGTTTCAACCGCGTTAAAAAATAAAAAGGAATACATATCTAAACATAGATAACACCGCTTTCCCGCAACAGTGGTTGTATGCGGGTGGCGCAAGATCTAAATCTTTCTAAAATTAAAGTAGTCTCTGTTACGCCTTAGACCTTCAGCTATCTTCCAGTGAAGTCCCGTCAAAATCGGTCCAGCCATTTAGAAGATCATTTGAGCCAAACAGACAGACAGATAAAAAAATACATTTTTGTTGTAGATATCGTGTATATTTTAATATGCATTAACTAAAAAAATGTTATTTTGAAACTCATACATGACATGACATGACATGCACTTCAATTTTATTTATTTGTATATATTTTAATATCGCGAAACCCTAAAAGTCAACCCTCCAATACAGGACGTATCCACAAGGAACTGGTGGCTAAGGGTCAGTTGAAAGCCGGAAGGGCGCTAATCCATCACCGAGCTACATCCCATAGCACAGGACCCCACATGACGCTACCACTCCACTATGAGCCCTTATACTTACGTTGGCTGATTTATTTGTATTGCTAGTACAGAGTAGGTATATACGTGGCAATGTGATCACTAACTTATTAGAAACTTAGTGGATTATAAAAAAAAAAACTCTAAAAATGTTTAAAGAGTTTACAGTTTGTAAATAGTATAATATGTCGGGATAGGAAGTGACTTAATATCATTGTTTTTCTTATTACTTGGCAGAATATTGTCAATCTTTTCTTATTTATGTTATACTCTACTAAAACAAGTTTACAACAACATCAACATTACAAACATAACAAAAGACTATTTAACAACTAAATTAATTTCCTCATCATCTTTAATGTTCTCTGTTGGCTATAAAATGACGTCTGTTAAGCGCTTGATCTGCTGAAATCCTTAAGCGCTTATCCATCACAGAGTTACGATCTCCCGCTACTAATCAGGAACCTTCATTGAATCCTTACTTTCCGTGATTTATTTGTTTTGAATCAGTACATTAATGTAAATAGCAAGATCTTTGTTAATCAGAGGGACACATAAAATTCGCTTGAAGCGTCAATCGCTTGGGAAGGAAGCTAAACTGAAACTAAACTTCAAACATTAGTGGGCATTGTCCTTTATTAAGGAACATC
>DWPV01000686.1:0-25860 GCA_018251915.1 Urbanus proteus proteus | reverse complement strand
GTTGTCCATGGCACCCACGACACAGGAGAAAATCCTACTGTGGGGCTATGAGTGTGAAGCGTTATTTATTTATATTACTTCTAATATATGTGTACATAATGTGATATTTAAATCTATGTAATAACAATATATTAACTTTTTTAACCCTCACATCCCTTTATACTTTGTAACGTTAATAATTAATATATTTGTGTATTATACTTATATGCACTCAGTAATTTCTCATTTTATTAACATTATAATATCTTAGATACTCCCATTTATCGTCATTTCTCATTTTTAGATGCCTCTAAAACTAAACATCTAAAATATTTTATTTTTAACTCAATAGAAACATCACATTTTCTTTAGATTATATTCATGCACCTAGCTATTTCAGCAGCCCTTAACCAAATCTTTGTCGCTACAATACAGATGTTGATGTCTGCAAGTACTGCCTAGAAAGGCAGGAAGGGGTATTGCACCCCCTGAATGTGTTGTACGCACAAACATTAGACCATGCGTTCGACGCACTCATACAACTACAATTATGGGAACAAGCTTGTGTTTATGCCGAGAAACTTATACCTTGTTTTAAGTGAGTATTCATTTAGTAAGTTATTTTGATTATGTATTGAATTGTCATTTTACTCTCCTACTGCTGTTATTTAGTTTCTTTCATAGCTCACCGCATTGTTGAGAATATTGTGAAAACAGGTTTATTGTAAAGGCATTTTATTAAGTTATATAACTTGAAATATTGTTTGTCTCATATGTAAGCTACAAAGCTTAGAATGCTCGGGTTTAAGAATTCTTAACCTGCCACGAAAAAAAGTGGCCTGGTGAGTAATAATTAAAGTTTAGCTGTATTTTTTTAAACCTTTCTATCCTTTTTAGTGCAGGTTTTTCTTTAGTGCTCTTTCGTAAATTGTGAATGAATTAAACATATCTTCAGAATTTTTAACCACTCATCAAGGTAGACCGAACTGCGCAGTTTGAAGGTTTGTATATTTTATTTACAATATTGCATTTTTCATTTACAGGTTCTACTATGGTTCGCGACATCCCCTATTGGGATTGTTGCATATGAAGTATGGAAAAATATTGCTCTACAAAATGGATCTCCAAAAGGCTCTCCAACAGTTCAAGTGTGCAGAGAAAATCCTCAAAATAACGCATGGCGATCGACATCCATTGTATAAGAAATATTTGCTGCCAATGATCAACCAAACTATATTAGAATCTGATTGAATATAAACAATTATTCTAATAGTATTGTCAATTATTTAGTATTCACCATAAAGGCTGTGTGTGCAATAAAATAGTGGATTAAGTTCAATAAAAGACAATCTAATGGAAAATTTGTCTGTCTTATTGGAAAGTCCCAAGTCATTATATTTGTCTGTAATGGACAACAAAACAATTATAGGATTTCAGGAAGACTGTATTCATAGTGCAAAATCACAAAAATTCGATGGGTGATGTTTTCGTATTTCAGCACTATGAACCCAGACTAAAAATAAAAATAATGTCAGTTTAGAAGAAAGAAACAAAAATTTATTGTTATTGAATTAGTACATCGGTCTGTCTGTGGTCTATTCAGCTTGTGGGGAATATGTCCGTGTCTGTTGTTCTTGTTGAGTCAGTCATTCAAATTTGGATCTTTTAGCTGGGACTTCATCATCAGCCTCTAGAACTTTCATGCGAACACCGCATATCTCTGCCCCATGCAGAACTTTTATAGCTTCATCTGCAGACTCCGCTGTGGCATAACGAGCGTACCCTACAGTTTTATTTGGTAGCGTATAAACAGTGATAAGGTTTCCGAACCTGCAAAAAACGTCACGTAAAACTGTCAATGGAGGAGGTTGAGGCTTGCAGACCAAAAAGCATCTCTTTGCCGTGGGACTGTCGATGTCAGCCAGTGGCTGTGGCTGAGGCAGTGTAACACTACAATATTTTACATCAGCCGTTTCAGGCACATCATTGTCATATACACCAGTAGTGGCCATTTTTATCAACTTAGATGCTTCGGCTATAGCTTCGGCGAGCTGGGCTAAATCTGGAGTGGAGGTATTGCTACTAGATTCTATAGCGCCTTTTAAATTTTTGACAACATTAGGCAGGTTGTCAAAATTTTTCTCATGCGTATCAAACTTGTTATTGCCTGGTTTTACATGAATTCGACTACCAGGCGGATACTCAAACTCATTTAACTTGACTACAGCATGGGCAGCTGACACTGGATTTGAGTATTGTACCATGCCTTTACCATAGTTTCTCACAAGATCCACAAAGTAACGACAGTGGACCATGCCTGGTACGATATCAAATAACCGTTCAATGTGATATTGACTGAGATAGGGGGAGCATACAAAGTTTATACGGGTGTACCCTTCAGGGCGGACATTCATTGCTGACACTAGGGCAGTGTTGTGGTTGATGGACGTGGAAGCTAAATTATTGATGTTTGATTCGAAAACCGTTTCAGGTCGTCTACGTTGCTTTTTTGGCTGTGAGAATATACAGCGGTACTTTCTATCACAACCTTCATATGCAAGTGCTGCTTCCTTAAACGTCCTGTACATAATGTAAGCGAAACCCTTCGACTCGCGCGTTTCCCTGTCACGTTGTATCAGCACCGAGTCCACTTTACCAAATTTCTTGAATTCTTCCTCCAACTCATCCTCAGTCATCTGTTTCGATATGTTCACAAACAATCTACGGTATTTCTCCGGATTGTCGTCTTGCCCATCTCTGATATCGGATTTGTTAGATGCGACCATGATCTTCAAGCGACGAGAAGAGTTCGGGAGTTCCTTGTGGTTCATCGCTTCCATCGCTGACGCAGCTTCAGAGGTTTTAGAAAACTTTATGAAAACGATTCCCTTCCCATTACCCGTGTTAGGATCGCGCGGTATACGTACATCCTCTATAGTACCGTATTGAGAAAACGCATTCCGAAAATCCTCCTCCTTTAACATACGATCGCACACTATGAATAACCTAGAAAAAACTGGAGAGTCCTCGCTACTTTCCGGGCGACGGTAATCCATTATAGTACCTCTTAATCTAGGAATTAAATGCAAAAGTTACAAATGTTTCTCAATATAATTATCGAGTCTACTTTGTAACAGCTTTATAAACGATTCCTGTTTAACCCTTAACAACGAAGTAGCTTAAATTGTAATATCTATGTACAAATGCACTTCATTAAAATTAATAACAATATCGTTTATTTGCAAAAATATGAAACGATGCAAGATTATATGATAATTATGACAAATCGCAGTTTTAATATTTTTAATTATTATAGATAATATAGATTTGACATGATATATTTTTAATATAGTAGTCTACGGTCTTAACGTCTTGCCTTTTAACCCAAAAGTATATAAAGGCTTTCCCACACAGGTCGGCTTGATTGGCCAATTTTATTGTAGATAATATTGCGCCGGGCTGACACGAAAGAATATCAATTTTTTAAGTTTTATTGGAAACCGCTCCATCACGCGGGTGGTCATCTAGTCCCGTATATTTTTTGGCTAAAATTCTTCAGAATTCGAATCGACTTATATTGAATTAGAAGAATCGATCTTTATATCTATTGTTAACACGGAAAAGAGAGATATAAGAGGTAGTAGTATAGGAACCGATTAGTATGGGAATGGCTGTAAGAAAAAAAATACATAGAAATCTAGAAGTACCTCATCGCATTTTTACTACCACTAAGAAACCTGGTTTTAATTGGCTGTTATTAACAATTATGAAAGCATGTTTACGAAGTTTTATATAAAAATTACTATCCGAAAATCAAATTTTACGTGTCGTATTGACTGGCAAGTACTGACATTAAGTAGGCACAACTGTTCACAGTGATTAGTGGCCTTGATTCATTAACGTGCCAGTTCCAGTTGTGTCCTTCTTTCATGGTTCCAGAAAGTCGTTATATTGCATTATTTGGACCACAATCGATTTTTCGATCGTTTTATGATCGAAAGGGTTACTACCAATCTTCCGAGAGGTGAAACGATATTCATTGTTTTATTTACAAATTCCACCACCTATTTTTATATAGGAATACATATTAACATCTGATTATTTCTTTTCTTTATTATTTTGTGCCATGAAATTACTTGTTTTGATGATTTTTTATTGAGTTCTTCCTAGGTTCGTTGGGATTATCACTGAAAACTATCTGCAGATATAAAATAAATACGCAAATTACTTGCTTTTTAACATATTTCTAGAAAATTCTCTGATGTGTGAAGTAATCGGAATAATTATAATATGTTTAAATTCGTTTGTGGTCATTAGTAATATGCGTCTGTTAATTTACTCTATGGTTAAATTTATGAATCACCAGAGTCACAAATGTTTGATTTAATAAGGTTTGAATAGATTTGTTTAAAATCGTAATATATAAAGATTATTTAAAAAATATAATGATAAAGCAGATTTTTTTACAAAGAGCGTTTATGAAGTAATAAATGGAATTAAAGCCTAATACATTAATTATGCAATGATATAATGCTCCAATGCTGGCAACAATAAAATCACGAACCGTTTGATTCAAAAAATATCGTTATTGGATATAGCAACACCAACATAGACATATGCCAAACACTTGAATTATTTCGATTTGTTATTTCTTGCAACAAAATTTATATTATCGTTTACCTATTTATTACGTTGTTGTTTTACGATTTACATAGTGTTTTTTAACGCGGGCGTTTCCAGTTAACGTGTAGAAACAAATAATCCGTGAATAGTATAGTTGATAACCAAATATACTGTGTCTATCGGGTATGTCGGATGTAATCAAATGGTTGTTAGCTGTCGAGGTGAACAGTTGTGTGTTTCGCCTGGACTAGGAACAAAAACACTGTTTTTCAACAATAATAAAATCGATATGATGGTCGGTTGAGAAAGTACCCGCGTTAGTAATATATTCTAGTCTATTCTTCCATTAGCGTACCGTTTTGTTATTTTTGGACTGGTACCCACAAAATGTTCAGTGAATCGTACGAAAGGAGGCTGCTGCAGCAGTGCAGTCCTGTGAGTCGGAAGCAGTCTGTGCTGGTCCGGCCAGAGCCCATGGACAGATTTATACCGTGTAGACTTGAGAACAACTGGCAGACCAGTTTTCAAGGTAAGCCCTGTTCTATTTTCAAACTGTATTGTGATGTGTGTATGGACATTAGAATAACATTATCCTCCCATTAATATTGTATTAAAGGTTACATGTATTTTCTCAGAATGACAACACACTACATAAATGAAATGTTAATTGTATAAAAATAGTTATAGAATAGTAATAGAACAAGAGTACAAAATTTATTAATATCATTATTAAAGTATTTTTTATGAATATTGCTAATATTAACAGGAATCCAATAAGTTTAAATTTAAACAAGTGCGTAAAATTTCAAATTATAGTATACTTCATCCAGTTGACAAACATTTTATTAGGTAGCATAACCTAGCAATAATAATATTTATTTTTCAAACCTTCATTATACATACTGAATAAAAATTAAAAAATAAATTTAATACATTAATATGTGTGTCACATGAGTCAATTTAACAAATAATATCATATTGTTGCTTTGAGATGTAAATTTTGTTCAAAGTTCAATTTCTGGAATTGTCTGTTGATGTAAATTATTGCACATCCGATAATTAAGGTTATAAGTGTCATAATTTATTATCATTATATAATGATTGAAGTGTGCATAGCCCCGTGGCTTTTGTAGATCTCTACTGCGCACGGTATGTATCAGTAGATGGGTAACCGCAGGTGGCAAAATTTCACGTAAGCTACTGTGTTTCAGAATGCACTTAAACTGTCTGTGTTATCATTGGGTAGCAGTATAAACTTTATCGGAAGGGTTATGTAGTTAGAAAAACATCAATTTCTCAGGATTTTCTCCTGTGTCATGGGTGCCATGGATACTCATAGACAAAACACAAACATCCAAACCCAGAACAGAAATCTAAATTCACCATTCAGATATGTGTCCGGTCTGGGATCGGACCCTGGATCCATTGCATATTATGGTGTAATTGCTCCACCACATGGGTCGTCATACTTACATAAGACATTAATGAAGCTAAAGAGGCGAATAAATTTTATTTTTTTATTTTTATACAAACTTTTGGACATGATATAGTAAAACATTATTAAAAAGCATTTCAATCATACAGAGAATATGATCAAGTTACTTGTATTATCTAGCATTATATTATACTAGCTGATCCCTGCGGTTTTACCCGTGTTTAAAAAGTAAAAAGTCAAATATATTTAAACATAAATGTCATCCTGCTGTCTCGCAAGGGGCCCGCAAACGCGTGGAGCGCTTGCTTATGCGTTTTTCAAAAATTAAAGTAAAAGTAATTCAGTAAAAAAGTAATTCAGCTATCTTCGAGTGAAAGTCCCGTCAAAATTGGTCGGTTGGCTGTTAGAAGATTACTTCGGCCAAACAGACAGGCAAACAAACAAAATATTTATTAATTGCATTAGTGTATACTTTCTTATGCATTGAGTAATAAATGTGATTTTAAAATCACAAACAGACTTCAATTTTATTTATTTGTACAGATGGTTGTATATAGACTAGTATTATACTATAGGCATAAGATATGTTGTTGTTATATTGTTAAAGGAAAATATGTAATTAACAACACAATATGTAATCAAAATTAAAAGGTACGATTATTACCTAAATTAATTAATAAGCTATACAGGTTGATTTTCATGTGTGTGTGGATGAGGATATTCGAAACTAAAGGCACTAGAGAAAATGCTGAAAGGACTTACAAAGCTGATTTTGATAAAAAAACTAAAACTGCATAGTTAGCGGTAATCATACGAGTTCTTTTGAAAAAAAAAGAAGTATTATAGCACCATCAGATAGTGTTGCTTATATAGATCTAGAAACTAACAATACATGTATAGGACAATTTTTATTAGAAAATACATTTTTTTCCATAAATTCTCTTAACGAGCTTTATCTTACCAAAATGTATCATTTAAAAAATCCGTCGTTTCAGAATTTGACGGCGTCTTTACTTGGGTTTGTGTTGTCGTCCTACACCTTCAAGGGACGCATATTAAAATTTGTTAGTAAAATTGACCAAAATTGACCTGAAGCAGGTCGCGCGAACTTTCAAGGGTTACGTTTCGTATTATTTCGTTAACCCTGAAAATGGTTGCGCGTGCAATTAAACACCCGAATCGCGAGTGTGTTAACACCCTTACTAATGCAATGTGTTGAATAGAAAAACAAAAAAAAAACTATGAGTTGAAAAAAAACTATGAGAGTTCAAATGAAGAACTTGCCTTTTTGCTACCGTGTCTATTATAGAGTGCGTATTATACATAATGACAATGATTCGACCAAAATCAAAATGGCAGCATGATTGCCGGTTGTAGTGTAATGTGAATTTGGTTTTTTCGGGGACTTCCGTAATTGAAATAAGTTGTTGCTTTGAGAAATTACTAGTTGGTTATTTATTTTGTTTTTTTTTTCTGAAAGCATTTTTTAAATTAGGAAATAGCACAGTGGCATGCATCAACCTATTCGTAAGTGGTCACCGCCGTCCATGGACATCAGTGATCAGCACGAGATAATTAAAATCTTAAAGAGGTGGGTAATGGGTTACCTATTTTGTCTGGGGTTTATAACAAATGTCTAAGGGCCGCAGTTAGTACATACAATAACGTAGATATGCTTGTTATAAGAAACTTATTTCCAAAAAAAATATTAACATTTTATACACATATCGAATTATTATTCGTATGCTAGAAAAATATCGAATGCATTGTTACGTACACAATTACATCTCTGCGCTGATTGTAGTGGTCCTAATTAATTATCAAGGTCAAAGCCCTAGATGTGCAATTAATATTATATGTGGAGGAATAAAAAAGGTTTTCAAATATTAAATACTGTTTTGCAATTCATAACGAGCAAACTACGTCACAGTTGGCTACCCCTGACTTGATTTAATTAGGATTATAATTGAAAACAGCGATCTCTATTGGTTTTTCCTTTCTCAATAATTAAAAAAAAAATATTTAGTTACAAAAATAAAAATAAACTATAATCTGTGGTGTGGCTCTTGAATAGCACCACTCCTTTTTCCGTGGATCTCGTAGGAGGCGACTAAGAATGTGATCCAAAATGGTTACTTTTTAATTTATTGTTTCTTGCTCAAACCTTACCGAATATGAGCTAAAAAGGAATACGAATACCGCCACTTGGAAATGCAATCTTAACTGTAACAAGTTATAAGTATATTCATGTTAAAGTTTCTAGAATCATCCAATAAAGCACACTGTACCGACTCGCCTCATTTGTTTAAGTCTAATGGCCCATAGTGGGTAATTAGAAATAAATGACCAAGAGGTATCATTAGAAACGATTATGTCCAAATGTTAGCGTCTAGCGATTTCCGTAGATCTGTTACGGAAGTCGAAATGGTAAAAGTGCACACTCACTAATTAATTTAAAAGTGAATCAAGTACATAAATAAGTGAGCACGGTATCGGTAATATAAGTTAAGAGTATAACTCCTATATTTTTAGAAGGAGCAAACGAGCACAATGACATAGGTAAATTAGCAATTTAATATAGAATAGAGGTATTGAACAAAACCAATTCTACTTGACCGAAAATAAGTGTATCAAATAAGTGGCAACCATTCATGAGTTTCATCAGCTGTTCAAGATTCTTTATCTATAACCCAGGGTAGATTTTTTATATATGCATTATAAATTTCTAATAATTTCCACGGCAAAAAGAAGTCCAAATAACTAACCATCAATTCTTCTATGTTTTAAAAGTTCTGCTAATTCGATTTCTAAGATCGAAGAAAGTTCGAATTAATTAGGTAATGGCATCGCAAAAATAAAAATACCTGTAAAAGTCCCAGGTATTTTGACGTAAAACGCGGAGCTTCTGTTATATAAATCTCGGAGATTATTTACTGCAACATTGCAACAAGATATCGTTTGCGATCTAACGAGGAAGTCAGACCATAACTGTAGTCTAGTGATCGAAGTACCGGCTAGGGCTTAGAATTGAGGTCGTTTCAATCTGATACTGGATACGGGTATCTGAGATGTCGAGTGCAGCTACTTTGTGCATAGCAATTTAGTACCTTTGTAAGTACTCGGCTACCTACGGGAGCTTATTGGGATAAAATGTTCTGTATATCGCATCGTCAATTTTGTAAAATGAGTAACGTTCTGAGTGTAATTAATTTTATTGTATACAAGCTTTCTATCCTTATTTAACCCTTTCAGACATTGAGTATGTAAAAAACACCAACCAAAATTGATGATTATGAATTCACTTTGCAATTTTATGTTTCAGTTAGGAATAGCTAGTAGCAATAATTTAGGTCTTTCACAAGGAGCTCCGTCTTATATTGGCTTTTTTGATTAATTTTTATTTACCCAATTTAATGTTAATTATTGAGAGACGGTGATAATCTATAATTACGTTTTTTAAAACTAAGCCTATAATAAATACAATAATATAGTATTTACAAGTAGAAATCTAATAATATTCAGGTGCCTAGCAACAATTACATTATACAGTTAAATAGTACAATCGCGAATCGAAACCGAGAACCTTCGCGCTCCGCCGACCACGTCTTCGTGTCCGGCGTGATTTTTTCTAACGCAAAGTACAAAATCCCTGGACCATAGAGCATTAATATCTTAAGGGCGACGTCCTCTAGTCTCCGTACTTATCTCTGCGTCTATTTCCCCGTGGCACGTCATCCAAGACCGCTAAGGGCATGTGCACGCGATGCTTTTTATAAATTTTATTGTAACTAACGAAGAAACAATGTAAGCAGTAAAAAAATATTAGAAATCAAGTTTAACCTATTCCTCATTGTTACAGGATAATGAGAAATAGGTTAAACTGAACGAAATGAAGTTTGTATGGATATGTATGTATTTGGAATTTTTGAGCTAATTATATTATGGTTTTGAAGAATCCACCATCAACTCCTGGCGAATTAATCGTGGAATTCTTCAATGGTTAACAGTAAACTCTTCAAGTTTTGGTTCACAGGCTAGGAGCTTCACAAGTACAATAGATAAGACTGTTCTTTTTTCAAAGGACGAAATCGAGCAGCACTGTCGCGCCGATTATACGATTATAAACGTTTAAGTTTGAGAAAAAACTTTTGGTTGGAATTTTCTAACGGTATAGCGGTATTTTTGTTTTTAAATTTGTGCATTTTTATTGTACATATGTACAGTTATTCGTTGCTTAGTTTCAAGACAATATTTAAATTCTTGTTTAAGGTAATTTTAATAAATACTGTCCGCCGTTTCTCTATAGGTATATACAAACATAATTATATCTGAATTATTAAGTAAGTATACCCATTTTTATTTAAAAAATGACCACTGTAGTAGTTTTCTATAATTATCTAGTGTCAGTAATACAATATCCACTCCTTTCCTTTTTACCTCTATTTGTTTAAATGCATTTGTAGGGAAACAGTTTTACGCTCCATTGACTGGTAGGTGTGTGCACAAGGGCTTATGTGCTCAACTTGTTAGTAACCTCAGTTTATTGCTACGCTAACATGCCTCGTTTACCGTGATTTCATGATTGCACTCGACTCTATCTTTACATTTATCCTTAATTTATTCCCCCGTCTGTATTTCTAATAGCACGTAAATCCTTAATAAATCAATGTTTTAATTTATTCACTTCGTGCGCAACTAAAAATGTTTTTCACAGCTTATTGGCATCGTTAATTAGGATCAACGAAATGGTAAAAATAGAAAAAACTAGCAAAAAATACGGCATGTAAATGTCAAAATAATAAATTATTGGCTTTTTTAAAATGTAACAACGCCAATGCCGACGTGGATAATTGCAGTTTTTTTATATCCTCCACGTGCATTGACCAGTTTTTTTTGTTTTACATCAAGTAATGAACGGAAGCGCACTTTGCCTCGTAGCGTAGATAGATCGTAAATTACTGATCTTAAAAGCTAAGCAACGTTGGTTGGTTGAAAATGGATTGAATAGCTACGACTACTAATTAGAAGTCTATACTAATGTACTTCAGAACCTTCTGCGCTGAAGAGGCCACGTTGTCCCGGGTGCTGTTATTATTGGCTCTTTGGAGACCTTATGGACACGGTTAGCAACAAATCTATAGCTACAAATTACCTTGATATTGACGAAGCATGGTGTGGTTCGGTTCAAGTCTCCTGAAGTCTTGAAAGTGACATTTGTCTACTGTTAGAGTTCAAAAGATCATCCTTTTAAATTAAAAATCAATTGCAACAAATTCAAAACCCTGCAAAGGATAATTTTGCAATTATCCTATGACCTCATAACGCATAAAAAGTAACTTTGTCATTTTGGAAGCGGACGTCGCAACAATATCCTCCCATTAGTATGGTAATTAGTAGCCATTACACCAATCACAGGAGCGGGGGTCAAATGGTACCCGAGTCAATTGCCCCTCATTTACATTGTTCGATGTTAGTTTATTTGAACTTTACCTTTGATCTTTAAACCCCACTTGAATCTGTTGTGTGCATCGGCACTGCTGCAATCCTTTCGTACCTTTTAAGGTGGTTAAATGCTTTTATGGTTAAACTCCAGCGGCATCGCCGTTACTTCTATTTCTGCCAAATAAAAGTCTTGCTGCTCTCTGTTTTGAAGGGTATGTCAATAATGAGCCACTTTCATGAGAATCTATGGTATGGATGGTCGTGACCTACAAGTAGACCTTAATTGTAAAACTATATAATCATTTTTAAATGCTTCATGGCTTATATTTCAAATGTCTACTTCGTAATCCAAGTTACTACCGTCACCAATACGCATAGTCAACTCGTTGACACTAAACGCCTTGTAAGCCTTTATCGAGCAGTGGTTCAATTGATTGTGGGTGGATTATAATTCGTTGTAAGCCCTTTACTACGAGCGAACCAGGGCCAAACATTCTCAATTTGAATATTTTCTAATATAAGCACCTCAGACTGGAGTGAAATAGAAAATGGTTGAAAGGATGGTTAAAAATTTCATTGGCAACATTTTTTCTTGAAATTTATCCGATTTTATAAATATAATTTTATTTCGATGTCATTTTAAAATATCGTAAAATTAATGAGCGATTACATTATACTTATTATATTAACCTCTGTACTCTCCATAAATTAAATTAAGTACCTATTTGAAAATTGTAGTCATCAATTTATTTTTATATTTACCTAACTACTTACTATTACTTTGTAAATTGGTTTCTAAATAATTCAGTTATTCGTGTATGAAACCCAATATTAAATAAATGGCACAAATATTACGCAAGTATTACTTTTTAACTTAGAAAATATATCATAACTATTTAATGTTATTGAATTCTACGCGTAGACTTTCACAATGCATGCACTTGGCAGGCTTTCTCAGTGTAATATGAAAGTTTATTTATGTCTTTATTTAGATTGCATTTCACTGCACAAGCGCAGTTTGCATTGCTACGTTTGATATGCCTAATACTCCTAATAGATGTAAAATTTGTAGCGTGAATATCGTTAAGATATCAGGAAAATCTTAATAAACTTAAGACTTAGACTTAAGAAAATTGTTGTCACAATACAAGATGTTTAGTTTGAGATCTTCACTTTAAAATCAAAGTCTAAAAGCAGATTTTTTTCCTTAGCTATAAGTTTTTGATAAGACCACTTCTAAATATATTTACTGGGTCCAATCTTACACTTTAAGCCTACTCATGCACTTGGCATGTGGTAAAATAATAAAGTTTAATGACTAGCTAGAACACCTTTTTAAAAGCCATAGAGCCGTATTTTACAATCTCTACAAAGTAGCCACTTTAGTTGACATTCCTGTGAGGAAAATAATCACTTTAGCAGTCACATGGCGAAGATAGTTAGCAAAAGTTTACAAATACGAATACCTGACCTCTACAAGACTGTTTATGTTAATGCGTTATTCCCAAAAATAAGATATTTAATCAAAGAGCATAATGGTTAATGCATTTTTGATAACTTTTGCAACCTGTACCGCGACACTCATGATACGATGCGATAATGCGGTGGCTATACATAGGAGACCTACTAACACCGAGTACAAATTGCTTGACCTGATAAGTAATGCTTATCGGCCGATTACGACGCGTGTGTAGAACAAGGATTTACCACGTTTTATTGCGTCTTTGGTATTCTGTTTTTGTCTGCATTTTTTGGACGAATTTTAGATCTTGTTGGAATGTTGCTGCAAGTCGTTATTGACCCATTATTGTGATTGTTTCTGTAAATTGATGTTTTATCAAGATGTGGCGCGCCCAGAAATATTAAAACCAAAAAGTCTTTGGCTGGCAGATTACTTCATCGTTAAAAATCGAGAGGGAGAACAAAAAAACTATTACATCACGCTGCTTAGTACCCATCAATAGAAAGATTAACCATCCTTATGTATAAAAATATAAGAGTACTAAGCGGTCAAAGTATGGTCCCTTGGCATACTCTGAACTTATATACGGCTTCAACGCGATTCAATTTAATGTTATTTCGTTTAATTAGATATGTAATGGTTTCACGTTTGTTTTACACATCAATAATAATGAAAATTATCAACAGCACCATTTTCGTTTGCGAATGTCAATATTGCACCGCTAAGCCACGTGCACCTGTCCAAACATTTGATTTGCCGAATTCGATTGGCGGCGTGTGGGCATGCATGTTTGAAATTGGCAAATTAACACTTTCGATCATATGTAATGCAAGTGTATTGTAAACATATGAAAGAATTCTTGTGATACATTGTGTGACATTGTATGTATTTAGACGCATCTGTCGTTTGAAGTCATTTATTTATTGCTATTAAATGGTATCATAACGTTGGAAAACGGTATTTCTAAGTCAATTTTTTTTTACATAATTTGAACTCAGAACATATAAGTCTTGAATTATTTGTTCGTCAAATGTTAGCTCCACCAATAAAACAGTTTGCAGTTGCATTACAATACTAAAAAGTTCGACAACTTTTTAACACATAAAATACAACAGTAAATATAGTTAAAGTGTACACAATCCTTAGAACTTCATTTTTTTAAATATACCATGCAGTATTGACTCAGTATAAAAATCCATAAAATGTCGACTAGTACCTATCGTAGGTGCCAGACTTGAAAGAAATTAACCAAACAGACAAGGGGCCCCAATTTCGGTTTGCTTCTGTCGTTTGGTGTACATTGAGGCCAGCACGGGTAAAGCAACCACTACATACCGTACGCAGTGACCAGCCTTCAACCGACCAACAGCTGAGTGGGTGATGTCAGCAGTTATCAAGTGTTTGCTTTGCACACATCAAATTCACAGGTCGATGATGACTATACAACCTACCATCCCACGACTACATTTGACATAGTAACACTTATACTTAAAATGAAAGACACGGCTGACAAAATGGTTCTTGATTCTGAAGATAGCGTAGGCGGTAATCTCCAGAGCGGAGCAATTGCAATTAATTTCTGCGTTACTCGAATAACTTGCGAATTCAGATTCACGCCACGAATATCAAGAGCGATCAGCTGACCGCGTGATTCAGTGATTGGGTGCGTGCATTTTAATAAGCATGGTGGAATTTTCAGCAGAGAAACAAAATGTTTTACTCGTTCCTGGAAGTTCAACGCACCTATCAGCTGAGTCAACATGCTCTTTTATTTCCCTCTTGCCTTGTTCTAAGTTCGATTTACTAACATTGTTGCCCAATGATGCTGCTGTTTTGACTTGGTTTCAAAAACAATTTTCTTATGTTCAGATCAGCTGGAAAATATAAATGGTGTAAAAGTCACGTGCGCTGAATAACTTGAGGAATGCCAGACAAATAATTATTTATAAACATGAACTATAAAACTGATACTAAGCATCGAATTAAAATATTATGTAATAGGTTCATCGAACGATCATGCACGCTAAATTTATTCCAATAGATACTACTTGCTTGCATCAATCAGCTGGCATATGATGTCATTCATTTTATCATAAACTTTTAAGTTATTTTCCTCGTCTTATATTTTTTGGGTATGCTTGTCGAGACATGTCTTGACCAGCCTTCACCTTGCCCCCACCCCGTTGATCAGCTGTTTGATCTGCATTAATACGACAACTGGGCGTACGTGATTCATTTCTCATGTCATCGCTTCACTCGGATAATTCGCAATCGATTCTTATAAAGCCTTCGCTAAGGTATTTGCTGACCTGTCTATACCTATCCCCATCTAGGAATGCGTTGCAAGTTTTTTGGTTATCTCTAATGATTCAATAACATGTAGAATGTTTTTGTACATGCACCTCATTGAATTTATTTTAGGATATTGCTACAAGACTTTTTATAATGTGTGATGTTGATTTGAGGCTCTCTCTATAATTAATATACAATTGTTGCAGTTAATGTCAGACTTTTATTGCTTGGTATACACCTTCATAAAATTCAATTTGTATAATGTGTACTTGAAATTGCAGCTAAGACCTGATTTTAATTCAAGATTTATTTTATTGCTGCAACATGATATCTAAATACAAACTGGTCCAGGCCCCTTACAGGTTTGGGTTAGAAAATTTAATTTTAACTTGGAACATTGATGAACCACGTGGCATTTGTAAAAATACTTTCAGCCACGTGCTTACTTAAATATTTTATTTAGATTCTTGATATCTTGTTATATCGAATGTTTGGTACGTCTACGATACTCACAATTTAAAGTATTTTAGTGTTGACAATAAATGTAGAAAGCGTTTAAAATACATTTTGAGTTGAATGAACATTTGTATATTTAAAAACGATTTTGTTAGTTGCTTTGGTCATTTCGTAACCGTGAAGAGAGACGTGCTTAGGAAAGTCACTGAAGCGTGTAAGCCGTATTACATTGCAAGTACAACTCGGGTTTATCGCTCTCGTCGACAAGTAACATCTTGTAAATGTGCAACTGAAATATACTATAGCCTAGCGGTTCTTTTATGGAAAGCTTTCATAGATTATTTGCTTTTTGTGTTACTGTAAATTACAGCTGACTTAACATGTGATTGTAAGCTGTTGGAAGTGCAAACAAAACTCATGTACCCTTGTTTGCTGTGCATACAGAACTGGCCTCATTGAGGGGCCTGCGGGCAGTAGTTCGACTACCGAATCTATTATTCGATAGTCAGAAATAATAATCGGTAGCTCTTACGTTCGATGAAAAGATAAGTGTTTTACAGTGACATAATAACAAATGTTCTGCCAGACTAACATTGGCAGCGGGGATTACTTTTTTATTTTATTATTAAAATCTCGCAGCTAGATCTTAGGCATGCATGCTATCGTGATAGATTTAGTTGACGAGTCCACCACTGTCGTCATGTACTACACAAGTTATAAAACCGGATGATAAATGTTCTAGACGTCAATAATCTTCGTAGCGCCTTTTATATGTAATTGCTATAGGTTTTTTACGTAGACTCCTTTTTTGACACCTGAGCTTGAGCATATAAATCAGTTGTCAACGTTTCGAATCTAGGCCGACGGCAGACAATGTTGGGTAATCAATTGATGTCGACTTAGGACTTGCCTTTCTGACATCATCATCCGTAGCTAATGTCAGACGAACTTTGACAAGACGAGCGTGTAATGACTATTGAACATCAAATGAAGGCATTAGAACTAAAACGAACGACAATGATATAATGATGACTAAACAGTATATTTCGCAAATTGATTTAATGAAAATACTGTAGTTAATCTTTCGGAAAAGTCATAAATTTCAACATGTTTTATTTTTGGTAGTCTTAAAGCGAACAAAAAAGAATTTCTTCGCAAAAAGCTCGAATCGATCACGACTTGAGCTATGTCTTAAGTAATCAACCACGTTTTTGGTTCAATGCACTCACGAATCTTTACTTTACTTCATATCTAACGATGTATTCGTTTGTACAATCAAATTTACAGCATCAGCGGGAGGTGTTTACGCTTCTGCTTCATTATATACCCTAATTACGTAGAGTGTAGTGTGTTCAAGCGCTCCGGTGCTCATTCTTGCGTCATTATGACATATAACATTAGATATGCTGTTTTTGTTGCATGCATTAGTTTCAAAAGTAAATCCCATGTGGGTGGATACATTCGCCCGTATGCCGAAGTAATTTCATTAGCTAAACCAGACAATTGTGCAGGTTCAATGCACCGTATTTAGGTTCCCAGCTATATTTTCCGTTTTCCACATTGCGTCAGTGCCCATGCCGCTAACGGGCACGTTCACATTTGAAAGGTAGCGCCTTTCATCTCTACAGCGTACTCAATTTGCAATATAAAGGCTTGCTCATGAAATTCTTCAATAGAGTCGACGTCGCCGGCGACTATGTTTTCCGTCTCCGTAAATGTTCTTATATTTAGAATTTTAAATTAAGTTCAAAGGCAGTGCGTCAACGTGGTTTCGCAAAAGACCTGTTTACTTGGCAAACTGTATGCGATAACGTGTGATACACATCGCGGTGCATTCGTAAATGTTTATTCAAGCGGTGCACTGCTCAAGAGTTTTGAGATATTTTTACTGCCTATGCACTTTGTGGGGAGTTTATCGCGCAAAGAAATTAATTACGTTATCAGCACTTATCGCGTTACAGTGACAGAATATTTTGACATCGCTATTCGTTGTTAATTATATTTCGCGCTACGTTAGGATTTAAAATGTTGATTCGTAAATCTGTAGCAATGTTGACTTCTACATATCTGCTTGTAAATCGTTAAAAGGTTGGGTTTTTCTAATTAAATTGGATGTTCGCTTTCAGGCATGACTGACAGAGATCGTATCGTGCAATCTACTAAGATATCGCATTCAAATGCAAATTGAATGTCCTTAGAACGTTGCTCTCCCGAGAGTTAGGTTTATCTAGCCAAGACGTTATTCGCAATAGTGGGATTGGTCATCATGTCAATTGCTTCTTAGTTAACGTAATAGCAGGAAGTCCCTTATGCATTCATTATAAATATCGTATAATCCAACCGGCATTGCAATTGAGCTGCATATTTCATTATGCATATAGCTGCAGTTATCGATAAAGTCTGGTTTAAAAGACACCAAACTGGTGCAAATATTACAGAAATTTGTAGGTATCGGATTTACTATTTCACAGATAATTATAAAATGATACGTTTAGATCATAATAGATATTGAGAAAGTATAATAATTGAATATTTCATCGGCATCAAAAAGGAAACATAGAGTTTTGCTGTTACAATTATTTGGAAGTTCTATTGTTGTAAACGTTGACGGGTCTTGTTTCTTATACTTCACAACATTGCAATATAAGTTTCTCAGAGAAACTTTAATGAAGTAAAGGTTTATAAAAGCCGTACTTGTTGCAATTTCAAATAATCTGGAGCAGTGTAATAATTTTGCTCTAAATGGATAGCTCATTTATCTCGTAGGACGTTATTCCGGGTAGCCAAGGGCCACCCACCTCTTTATGATCGCGTTGAACTGGAGCTATTCCTGTAGGTATCTCGTGGAACCGAGAAAATTATTAGCCTTAGAAATTTCTATTAAAGATCCAATATTAATCCTGTGCATTTTAATAGCATCCGTCGCAGTGAATCATAAGATTGCAAAGTAAAGATTATAGTTTTGAATATCAGTTCTTACATTAAGTATAATCATATTCCTTGTAAGGTAATAATGTTGCAAAGGGGATTTGGTATTAAAATTAATACTTAACCTGATTGTGTAAATGGTGCGTGCCATTACAATGACCCAAAACAGGACATCAGTGAGTCAGGAGTTTCTCAAACGTACTATTGTTTTGGAGTGCACAATTGCTTTAGATTAATAAACGTTGGCCCGGTCACCCGATAAGGTTGAAGCGATAAGAGGTGCATTCAGAACGCATCGTAACTACTGTTCTTGATATAGTTTCTTTAACGTTTGTTTGAGTGGTACTAATAGGCCCAGATAAAGATTCTAAGGTGAAGGAACTTTCCCTCGTTGCAGGGGAATGCACCGTGATGCGAGATGCATTAGCGGGCCTGTTTGCAATGCGTTCGTTGCTTTGAATACCGTTATTGACCTAACATCGGCGCTAGATATAACTACAGGGCCTAGAATTATCTAGAGGGGACTGCGAATGCATTTTAATGAGGGGCCATATGGCTGCAAATGAGTAACTGTTGAGTCTGTTCATAGTGCAAACACGTCTCCTCTTGCATTTAATGCAGCTCTTAACTAAGTGTGACCTGCTTTTATTGTAGTGGCTTTAAATTGTTGCAAAAGGAAATTATTTTCCATTACAAATATTTTCGCATCAATATCAACTTTAAAGTTGTTATATCGGACCGTTCCGGAATGTGAAAAGGTAAATATTTTAGCTTCTGTATCAGCACTCTTGAAACATTTATAAGTACTGACTCAGGGAACAAAAAGAGATATAAAAATAGAGCAACATTAAACGGAAAGAAATGTACGTTCAGATAAGATAGGCAATACTCCTTTAGAAATGTTGGATAGTTACAATGGGTTCCTTTGAAGAATCGAAGTGCTTTCAAGTAACTGTAGATTAAATTGAATCTGAGTTAGATTTTATTCGGTTAATTAAAAATATTCTTGTGATGTAATGTTTAATTCTTACAAGTCTTGGCAAATATTTTAATCAGATTGTCCGTGAGCGAATCTACTGGTGGTTTGAAGAAAACTGGAAAAAGGTGGAGACAAGGTGATAAAATGTCATATAACTGCTTGGTGATGGTGTGAGCTGATCTCACGCGATGCTATGTAAATTAATGAAAGACATGCCAATGGCATTATTATTAAGACTAAAGATTTGATATTAAGAAATTGTTGAATATTTTACATTTTGAGGTACTTGTGCGTGACACAACTGCAAAAATCTCAGTGTTTTATTTTCAAGTAATATCATAGCTGATACATTATATTATGTAACGGTTACTAATGCTAAATTTAATAGTCGTCAGTTCCCGTTACGTAGTAAAATGTAAGTGTTCATTTTATGTCCGGTTTGTATTTTCTAAACCTCCTCAAGTCTATGATCTATAGTCTATACATTGTATGGTATTGTGCACGACTAGTCCTTCGTAAAACGAGTATTCTATACTTGCTGTAGGGCCGTAGAGTAGTTGAAAGTAGGTCGAGTTATCGCGCACCCAATAGCCAGTCTAGTGTGCCTGTTCTATTAGTTGGAGGGATAAGGGCGATTAAAGAGGAATAGTCTCCTTGTGTGGGTAGGAAATTGTTTAGTTTTAAACAATTATTTCTGAAGGAAATGTTTAGTTTTTATTTCTTCAATTTATCTCATACGTATTTTGTGCTTTGTAATTTCATTTCAATTTAATACGGATAATGTTTTTTTAAAGTTGTTAAGCATTGTCATCTTTTGTCTTGGTTTTATATGATTCTTCTGCCATACTGCCCTGTCTATTTTTACAATCGTCAAAGTAAAGCCGGTGAATGTGTTTGCATTGTTCATGACCTATTTTGGAAATCGAAGCCTTATTCGTTTGTACATTTTTAAGTAACTTGGAATTACCTATTCATTGTTCACCATGATTCAGACGGTGTACTCGGAACAAATACTTGCCACGTTTGTTTGTGGCGTACCCGTAGTGTGTAATCGTTATTTTTTCAACTGATAGTATATCCAGTTCTTATCAGTACTGGAGTGCCTGTTACTATGTTTTATGCGAATACCTGTGGTTCATGATAAGGTAATGTTTGGTTGGTTGCCTTTATCTTTGTAGCAGCGCTTTCTTGCGTTTTTTATTTCAAATAGGTCGGTTACGTTTGTTTTATTTACAACATTTCGTAAATCGTCGTCGTGTGTTCAGGAAATACTTAATGTTGTATTTTAATTGTTTTATCAACAAACTGCCTCATTGTACAGACGATTTTAAAATAATAGGGATTATCTTTTGTTCGTAGCATCGTTCCGGTGAAACGGATACGTCTTTGCATATATTATCATATGTTGTGTATCATTAACACGTACAGAAATCTTCCTATATTTAATTGGCTCTCCTGAAATGGTAGGCGATAAACATGATTTAACATAGTCGAATATTTATTACAACGATGTTTTATTACACTCAAATGTAACCTAACTCGAAGATTTTATTGATATCAGCTACTGGAGACAAAATTCATTTATCTATACAAATAAATAAAATTGAAGTGTCTGTTTGTGATTTCAAAATAACATTTTTTATTCAATGCATATGAAAGTATACACGATACCTATAAAGAAAATGCAATTAAAAAAAAATTGTCTGTCTGTCTATCTGTCTGTTTGGCTGAGCTAATCTTCTAAACGGCTGGACCGATTTTGACAGGACTTCCTTTGGAAGATAGCTGGAGGTCTAAGGCGTAACATAGCTTATATTTTACTTTAATTTTAGAAAACTCCATTAGCGCGCGCTCCAGGCGCATGCGCACGCCGTCGTGGGACAGCGGGATGACTTTCATGTTTAAATATGTATTCTCTTTGACTTTTTAAACGCGGGTGAAACCGCGGGGTTCAGCTAGTTAAGAATAAAAAACCTACTTGGAATCTATGAAGTTCATGGGATGACAAATTTCGTATATGTATTTTATTTAATCTAATAAACACGCAATGAGCCTAATGAGGCATGTAATATGTAGTAGATTTTGTTACTTTTATAACATTCTGAGTTGATCTTTAGAGTGTGGAATATGTTAATTTAATGACGTCAATCATTTTTCTTCATGTCACAAACGAAAAATACATGTAAAATATTTTTACGTTACGTTTCTTCTCATGTCACGGCTAATTTGACTCTGAATCACTATTGATCTATCTACATCAAGTGGTTTTTGTACCATCTGCCAAAGTAGATCCGAAATTTGGTCCAATTTGCGAGCAGCGAGGAATTGGATGTGGGCAGCAACGTAGGTGGGGGCCTCGCAAATGGCGGTTAGGTTTAGACAATTAGACTCCTCACCTGTTTCACTAAAACGCCCCTGTTGTTACTTTACATAAGGGTGATGGTTGCGTGTATGTGAGCCAGCAAGGATGTGAACAAATTTGGCTTTGGTCCGAATTAATTATTGTCCGTTTGTCACGTATCACGCCAAATAAAGTGTAACGTCGGTCTCCACTCGCCGTATATGGATCGCCCCCAGGAAGGATAGGTGTGATCGAACTTTGTTATTAGTGGTCAGCTGTATATGATGTAGGGTCCGTTTAGAATTGTAATGCAATTTCGGTTCGCATTTCCGATGTCCGGCGCCGAATGGGAAGTGCGTTGACCTTTATGCCGGGGACAATTTTGTGGGTTTGTTCTGTATGTATCAGACACATTGTAATCGGATGTCATCGGACATTGTAATTCAATTTTTGATCGTTTGTCAAGCTTTTGTTACCACGTCTGGAGAGAACCGCTATAATGTTAATAGATTTAGTTAAAGGCCGGTACATATTAAACTGATGATTGTTAAATAATTGTCACGGTTAAAGTTTTAAAATGCAGATTTAACGAGAATTCTCGTGTAGGTAATCAGTTTCTTGAAAACGGTTCTATTAATTGTAATGTTACGTAATCGAAGCAGGATATAAACTTGCAGCTCACCTGGTATTCAAGGTCCTTAAATCTTAAATCTAATAGGATTCCTAGATAAAATTGATCATAGATGCTTCGTTGCACCTGAAGCCTAAGTGAGACAGCCAAATATGTATAATTGTATAGGCAACTGCAACATCACCCCTGATGTATTTTAATGTTTTTCACTGGTATTCATAAGTGGAAATAGGTAAAATGGTTTTGATGCCTAGTTATTATTTCATCTTCAGTAAATTGAAGTCCCTATGTATTATTGGATACTATCTACATATATACCTTGGATTCTAGGCAGAGTTCGATGAAATTAAGCCATAAAGGCATTCTGGAAAATACAAACGGAAATTCTAAGAAACGTTTGCGGTTGATTAGAATAATTGTATTCAACTATCCTCATTTCTCGTACGTTATGTTAATTCGTTAGGTACTTCAAGATTGTGATGTTTGAATACCACTGATAAACATCTTACGTGCTTACTTGCCAATTGCTATTGTAGTTGGTGACATGAAGGAAAATATCACAGGGAAACCTGTTAGACTAAAAATTTCCCGTAAAATTATGTTCTTAAAGAAATGATATTTTTATTTGAATTCCGCATTAACATAAAATTATATACATTGTTACCTTGTAGCCTACACAAAAATTCCCTAATCATACATAAACAACACAACCCAGAGAGTAGATTTAAATTCTTCTAATCTAAATCTCTGCCTAAGCGGGCTTGAACCCAGAATCTATCAGACCGGCATGCTGCCCACTTCGCTACGGGGGTCGTCAACGGGCATAACCTTATATCGCGTCCTTATGTTTTCTATTGTCATCACTCCAAGTCGCTAGTGAATCACGGTTCACGGATTCATACTCCTTATGAATCACATGCCTAATACCTAAAATTAATATGGGCACTTAAAACCACCGCTTACGGGGAAAGAGCAACGAATTTAACCGGGGAAAAGTATTTTTGGCAATATCTCCCGGAGCGATGCAAAATACTTGAGACGTCAGTGACGAGTGACTGTCATTGTGGAGCACATTGCAACTCGCAATTAACCTAATTGGGGAATAAATATGTGTCATATAGCCACCTGTTAGGATTGGATGAGCAAATTAGTACTAGTAACACTAATTTTTTATTTATTTGAGGGGTTAAAAGGGTTGTATAAAGAAGGATTTTATAAGTTTGAAGTCTTCTTTGTCTTTGTTACCAAAGCTCTTAAACAGATATACAATCTGTATAAATATCTTAATTGAGGTTGGATTAATCACAATGGTACTGTTCAATTTAAAGTTCAGGTGTTTAAATATTGTCTATATTATTAAAATAGTATAGAGATTTTTCGTAGGTCCACGGAATATGCACTGAGCATTCTGAATTCACCAATTACCTATTTCAGGCCAATAATCATATGCTTAATAGTTTTCCACCAATGTTAGATTATATCGTTTGTGTTACCTTCGCTGATACAGATCTTTATAATATCGATATATTTTTTCTAAACATATAAAGGTTATATACCCACCGTATACCCACTGCTGCCGCCTTCGTGCTCCCCACGCATAGCCGCCGCCCGTGGCGCTTGATTCGCATATACTTAGTCCCTTTTCTCATAAGGCGTTATAAAGCGCCATTTAACAAAGCTAGTTGTATGAATAAGCGCTGTTTAAGATCAATAGAATATAGCACAGTGAAAATTTGTATGTTTTTTAGACAGTTTCTAAGGATTCCTGCAGTCATCTGGACTTGTTTTGTGTAAGTAAGCTTAAGCTTATAACCGTTTAATGTTACATTTAAAGCTCTTAATGTGTTTTGCATCGAGATTATATCACATTAATAAGCAGAAAGGATCATACATAAGAAACATAATGCTTATAAAGATAGCTCAGCTAAAGTAGTATTTAAACAAAATAGTAAATCTAAATATAATAACAGAACTATCCAAAATATATTAGCATGCATCAGTCGAACATGGAATATTAAATAATACTGTGGCATCGATGCGTTTATATTTGAAAGACAGACGCGCAATGCGAAAACGCCCTTAGCCTGCCCTGATCCAAATAAGGAAGCCTTATGATATATTGGCTAAGGCGTTTGAATAGGCTTTCTAAAGCACAAAGATCCATCGTTAAATGTATTGTTTGAAACACGTTATATGCAATTTGCGCCTGCTCTTGTTCTGCATTTGAATAAAGCTGAATTCTGCATTCGTAGATGATGAATAGCTTTGAATTGTAATACATGAGTAACTTTTATATTTAGGTTTATTTCGTTTTCTACATTAAATCCCAAGAAGGATTAGTAGGTACTATTCTTGGTATTTCCATATTGGTAACCCATTTCTGTCACAAATCTGGGCGAAGGTCTGTTTTCAAAATAAGTGGAGTTTAGGTCATAACAACCGTATCGCCTACCAAATGCGTATTGGCCGATTCGGGAGCAGCAACGCACCTATGATTGACTCGTTAGAACCCTGTTCTATATGGAGTTGCTTACAAATGTTAATTAGCGGCAGTGACCACTTACTATCAAGTTAATAGCAGGTTCATTTTTTACTTCAATAAAAATATATTCATGGTTCATGCCAGCGATTCAAACCCAAGAAACCTGAACATTCAAGCCACTTGACTAGCAATATTAGTTTATGCTGGTTGAATGAGTGTATTGGTATGTTATATTATGGCATATTTATTTTAGTAATTAATCACAGGATGCACATATGGTTCTTTCAGGTTGAAAGCGGCGCGTGCGCAATATATCTATTTACGTATCTGATCGAAACCTGACTGTGAACATAATAACTTGTTAAATGAATTTATCTTATTTTTTTACATGGTTGCAAAGTGTAAATAAATTGATCATCTTTATGGTAAACTTAAGGGGTATAATAAATCTTTTTTTTATTTAATTTATTTATTTTCACGTTTTTTATTACTATTTAATTTATCTGTTTGATTAATTGGACATTAAGAAACTTTTTAAATTATTAAGATTTATTGAACAAGTCATGAAAATTATGACTAATGGCAATATAATATTTTTTATAAATACCTACATATAGGTATATAAATAGAAAATCCTAAAAGGCCACGTGGTCCGATATAAAATTGAAAATATTAATTTATCCGTTACATACAATTTCAATTAAGAATACGCATCAAAGATAAAGAAAGGTGAAAGTTAAAAAAGATGAAAGTAAAAAAAAAAACAGATTTTTTGTTAATCAATCAGAGCACGTGCTCAGCGCGCATATG
>DWPV01000685.1:0-25871 GCA_018251915.1 Urbanus proteus proteus | reverse complement strand
CCCAGGTATGACCGTGATCATATCTGGGGTTGATTACAAATGTCCATGGGCGGCAGTGGCCACTTACCATCAGGTGGCCTGCAAGCTTATAAAAAAGGTAATGGGTACCTAGTCAGCGTAATCTGTGGAATCAGTTCCAAAATTATCCGAATAAAGATACGATCTACGACGCTTCATTGTAACAATAAAAGGCCAATAAATCTATAAGTAGACGTTACGATGTAATTTATTACAGTTAATCTGATAACGATTATCATTATTAGGTCACAAGTCAAATACCTTTCGACAAAATAATGTTTGGGTAGATCAAAATTAGCTATTAAGTGTTGTTTTAGATTTAAGACTAGATTTTATAATAACGTTGTAAAATTACAAGCAATAGTAGGTATCTATTACTCTATTTATAATCTAGACTGATTTTTAAAACTGTATTCTTAATACTGGTTTACGTAAAACCTTGTAAAAACTACGTGAAGTCTCTTAAGCTTCAGTGTTTAGGAATTCTTTTTATTTAGGCTGTGCTTTGTCTTTAAGTCAATCATTTTTGAGTTTTATTATGTACATGAAATACATATATGTATGTAAATAGCTTCATTTGTTCATAGACCAACTTGTCTATGTAGTGGCCTCTTTCATTCGAAAGTACTCTCAAACAGTCAGCCAATAAGTAATGAGGTACAACTCTTAATTGATCCTACGACTGTGTCCAGCGTTTTCTCTACCTCGTAGTTACTATACCTACTACCTAGGGGACGACTTACTTGTGCCTAGGACCTTTTAGTCCAATCGTAAAGGTTTCCAACACTCCCATATGATTAACTCCACATAGCAAACACGAGAAGAAAACGCGCCAACTCGAGCGAATAGGAAACGAAAAAGAAAATTTGGTCACAACTCGCTATAAATCGGTCTCAGGCTCTAATTCCTTTGTTTGCCAACCCGAAAACTGCGTCGGGGCGCGACTAGCAGAACAATATTTCACTCGCTCGCTCGCTACCGATTGTGACGAGTTGGAAAGTGACAGATGACGGCATAGATCAACTCTTATTTCCCCGTCTTAGAGGTGGCATTCGTTTGTCGAGTGTCGATACATAAAAAGGCTGTGTTATGTGCTCGAGGTGGCAATTCGCGCAAAACAGCCAGTAGGTATACCTAAAGGTTTCCTCGTAACGATTTCAGAATCCTTATAAGTCTCCACAAGGTTTTTTGCAGCCATGTAGCTGTGTTTATGTTTTAAGGATGTCGGACATATGTTATATTACGAGTTTTTTATTTATATTATGAGTCAACTAAGTCTTCAGTGATAGAGACTTGTTGGTTGTAGATACAACCTTCGGGACACTCCATTATTTATTTGTATGTTTTCTAGAATTGAAGGCTTAATCTTAACTACATAGTTTCATATATTTTGAACCTTTATCTATATTATTTATAAGAACCAATGTCGATAAAAATATGATTAAATCTACTCCAGATCTATCTCCTTAGGAACTTTAGTGCATAACTCTCCATCCATCCGTATAACATAAAACAAAAAGACCATCCAGCGTCCACTCGTAAATCCATAATTACAATCACATAATCAACAGAAACAAGCACATATAGCTACAAGCATTTGACGTAACATCGTTCAACGCCACCTAGCGGCGGGCTGGGCGAGCGCTGGAGAGCCGCCAAGAGCTTTGATACAAGCCCTGGCATCATGAAAGCTGTTAATGCTATGTATAAATCGCTTCCAACTATTACCTAGCTACATTATTTATTTAACGAACATATAAAATAGGATTTGCCGCTTGGCTCCCAATGAAACTCGGATTGGTGATGCTATCTACGACTTTCTAATGAATATTAAATAAATCTTGGTTATAGATTTAAAGTGAATATAAATTAAGATTTTGGTAGTCATCATCAACCCATTATTGTTCCACTGCTGGGCACCGGTCTAGTGAGGGATTTACGCCTTAGTCCACCGCGCTGGCCAAGTGCGAATTGGTGATTTTGTTAGTAATAGTTAATATACCATTAACATGAAGTTGTTTTGTGCTATTTTTTAATCTGTCTATCCATAAGCTCTTTCAGGACAAAAGCTTGTTAATGGGAGTATTGGCCAATAGTCGCCAATTTTAGAAAAGGCTATTTTTGATTCGAGATTTAACAGGCTGAAAAACTTTTCATACTCACTATTGGACTCAGTACTTTTCTACAAGGAGCGACCTAGATCATACCGACTCAATGACGAGTGTTAAATATAAATACGATTCCTGTTAAAAAAAAATGACGTAGTTATATCACCAAGGTGCACAAATTCGTTACCTTTATTACAAAAACACTCAATCCCCAGTCCACTTCTAGTCCAAAAAAGCTCAATCCCGAAAAGTAGTGACAAACCGAGTTCAAACTATAGTGTTGATCCCGTGACGTCACTGCCCGTCGCGCACAATGGCGCAATACCGGTGTACATTAGCGATCGGCGACACAATGGCTGATTTATGGCAACCGGATAACGGAGCCGGATGGAGGAAGGATTTTTCAGGCTCGTCCGACTAAATTCAGTGGTGGTGGTAGATATATGTATTATTTGGTAATCGTAATAAAATATTCGCACAATTCCAAAAAGACAGCAATTTCAATTAAGTTTGTGGAAAAATTATATAAATGAAACAAAACAATTTGGCTAGGATTAAGCATATCGTGATATTTTCGTTAAGTTTAAGATTACAAGAAAATACCTATTTTTTTTAAGTTTACATATCCTATGGTAAAATCAATTTTTTTCGTTAATCTACCGTCACCGATCATGTAATCTGTAAAAAGTAATCAAAACGTTAACCTTGCACATTGTCTACTAGGTACTTGAATGTCTACAATGTGCTGCAGCCCTAAGCTTTGAACAGTTAATTAAGTTTAGGTGGTTGGTACGGGAAGTAACGGCGAAGAAAATAGTTGAAAATTGATCAATTTGCACCAATCTATAACAGTTTCTAGGCGATGTAAGCATAGCATTTAGCAATGAATTGTGGTCTGCAAATACTATGAGAATAGGTATTAGTTTAAGTTTACCTGAGTATTTCGATCCTCCACTTATTACACACTAGGTGCTTAAGTTTTTTTTATATATTTCTCTCCTCTATACCTACTCTGAAAGTGATAGCGAGACATAAAAAATAGGGACTTCGTCGCCGCTACCTATCTTCATTTTCCATTGTAAAAATCCCCACTTAACCTACCTAGGTCTTTGGACATTATGTTGACTACCAGACGTACACTCTGCCTAGGTTTAAGCTTCCCTACCTACTAACAATGACGGCATAATAAACACACTATTATATAATATATTTACATAAAAACACGATCTAAGAAAACCTCGGAGAATAATCTCGCATATTCTTCCGGCCAGATATAGCCATTAAAATATAACCAGCGGAGCCCAGAGTATTATTCATGGCGCTTCGGCGTACATTTTGAATAATTAAAAATTTGGCACGAGATGCGCCCGGGTAATCAACCGCTCACTATACGATAATACCCGGTATATATCAAGAATTCAGATGGATAAATCCTCTCTTATTCATATCTTGTGCTAAGATATTAATCGCCTTTTTTACGCTGTAAGTTAAGAATATATACCTAAGTTTTGTAAGTTTAAACTGCGGATTGTTCCTCAACTAAGAAAACTTTGTTATATTATTAATTATTAATTATTAATTATTAATTAAGGGAAATTATATTTACATTGACCACTAATGTTTAACCGTTCTTAACTATTTTCAGGTTGGAACACTACGAACTAAGTTTAAGAAATATTTACTGTTAAATAACTAGACTGTCCTACGTTTTAGTTTAAAAACCATAGATAGCTGCTAGCAGTTATTAAAAAAATATGTAACCCGTAGAGAGTTATCATATAATACTTCAACTGATTTGAGAAATTAACAATTAATCTAAATTAAACATGTTTGTATAGAACTGAGAAATACCTACTACTCAAAATCTAGACTTAACAACGGTTTCTCCAGAAGCTATTCCAGGAATATTGATCCCGCAGTGCACCCAGACAGACCTCACCGCAAGCTAAGTCTAGCGCTAGAAATTTTGGAACCTAACATTCTATTCGGACATACCTAACGTTTCTTAGACAGGCATTTCTTAATGGAAAATGTTTTCACTGAGAAAAGCGAAGTAGGTACCTATCATATTCAATAAATTGTTTTAGAATGGAATGTCGCAAAATACGAGTAAGGTTTTAACGCTAAATGTTGCGTTATTTAATGTATATGAATCTTTATATTTATATGCCTAAATTAACATATTAGGTGATCGAAATTCGAACTCGGAACCGCCCATATTATAACCCTTATGATAACTGTTATGTAAACTTATTCAGAGAATCAAACTACACCAAAACAAAAAGCAATACCCACTTCTTACACGGAAACAAAGAAAAGCGACTACCGAAAAGAGGTCGCACAGGAAAACTGGTGGAGCGGCAAAGGGCTCGCAATAAACACGACGTCTACCTTTGTCACACTTTGACGGCCACTGCCTCTATTAAATTATAAGCGTTTCCTTACAACTTACACTTTTCCTTATTCAATGTTACCGAAAACAGGATACATTATAGATACGGCGAGCAGACACGTACAAAATGAAAACGGGGGTTGGGGCGACTGGGGAGGTATGGAAATGTTGGTCAAATATATCATCCGGTGGCTGACAGGCCAATTCTCTTATCGCGCGCGCGCCGCTGCCGCGCGATCTAAGCGGGCTTAGCTAATATAAAATGGTTTTAAATTCAAGTTTAATTCCGGGCTATCTGCGCCCGACCCGTAAATACCCGCCCCGTAAATACACGGCCCACATACAAAAGGCCCGATTTACGCGTTTGACGGCAACCGAATATTTTAGCCGGATTAGAACGAGTTACGCGTAAGACGAGAACGGATTTTAATAAGGAGACGACAATTTACGGTTTGCGTGTACGGCGACTTTTGGTATCGCTTTTATGGGTTACGTACTTGTAATGGCGTTAGGATTGGAGTATATTTTAGGATTACAGGTATATTAGATAAAATGAAAAATGTAGAGCTAAAAAAGGAGGCAATAAAGCCGAATCCTACCCAATAATCTATAATTTTGTAAAAATAACTTTAAATATTTTTATATAAAGTATCATAAAATCATTGCAGAAGGTTTTGTAATGATTTAGAAATGTCGAAATTTAGCAAATGAAATGTAAGTATATATGGAACAAGAGCTAAATAGCCTCTTAATTTTTTTAACATGTTTTATTTGAAATTAATTTACTTACAGACTTGTACTGAAAGGTACAACTAAGAGCATTCTTATTATTGATTTATTTATTGCTATTAGTCGAAATCTTTAATGTAATGAAAAAAAATCTTAAGTAGATAGGTAAATGATTCTGTTATAGTTTGTTTTCAAAAATTAACAACGTAAGCTAGGGAGCTTAAGATCAGGGGATCATAACAAAATGAATCAATAAATAAGACTAACCCTTCACTGCGTTCTTCGGGTAACTGGTGTTTAATAAGAGGATGATAATTTAGCGGCTCGCAAGATGGCGGTGCGTTCATTATAAACTTACTTCATATTCGTTGTGTAGCAGCTGTGCTGGAGCGGTGTGGGATTGCGTGGATTATCCCTTCCGTTTGTTTATATTTTTATGTAATGTACACAAGATATATTTATTAAATGTTCTTTAACTGTATGGTTAGTGTCATATTTGCAAAGGTTCGATGCGTTTGTTAAAATCGTCCAACGTTTGTTATCACAGAACCATAAAACTTACTGTTCCTTACTATAATATTTTTACAGTTCTGTGTTGGTCATCATATTATTTTGGGGTAAATATCTGTAAATTATTTCTCAGCCGATGTTATAATAAAATAAAACTATTTTAGTGTGAATTTTATGGTTATGACTAGGTAAAAATTGAGTTTTTTCGCTAAAACATATCAGAAACTTCACCCAACATATCGGATCGTTTGTAATATGCTTATGAGTCAGTGTTCCCTAGATATATTATATTTCGTTAGATATACATTGCTATCGGTTTTACCACATGTAATCTATCACAAAACAAACAGCTACCAAGTGTGGATAAATAAGGCGAGCCCGTAAAATTGCACCAGCAGCGTCAGTTTACAGCACCAGGACATCATAAAGTGCAAACAACGGCGTTTTCCATTACAATATGTTTACCGATCCGCGGCGCATTATGTATGTTATCCTGCTACCCTGGTAGGACGAGCCGCTGAATTTATGAGACGCCCGCAAATATTTGGGCGCTAGAACCCGCCTGACAACGGGAAGATTGTCGACTGTTTATACAACACAGTATGCTAATTTTTCTAACCGTATTCCGTTCGCCACGTCTGTGCTTCCGTGTTCCGTTGGGGACTTTGTTTTTTGATAAAGAACTGTAATACGTGTAAACAACAAATTTCACTACACACACTACCTACTACGCAAAAAAATGCAAAGTCAACGATCATTGTATAGTTTGTAGTTTTTTTCTCTAAACATAGCATCCCTACTTCCGTATTTCGGTGCGCTGTGACGTTTAGTGTCATTAAATCTCGTAATAGGATATCATAAATCGCAGGAGGTGGACGGAGCGGCCGGCCGGGCGGCTGTCATCGTTTGTCAGGGCATTTCACGCATTGTTGGCGAATAACGCAGGCATTGTGCGCCGGCCGGCTGGACGCGTGACGTGACGCGCGTGCGATATGCTTCGCCCATGTCGCCCTGGTACCGCTATGTCATCTGACAACTGTAACTCACAATTGAATAAGGAAGCTTGGTGCCGGAATGCTAATCTTTGGATTTGTTGCTTTCACAGAAGCATAGAAATCTTTCTAACCAACGGTGATGCATGGTGGTAGTCTAGTGGTATTTGGTGTCGCTTGTGTCCTCTCATTTTTTACAAAACTCATACCAGTAATGAGATGCTAACAATGAGGATGATGAACAATTAAAACCAATACCATACAGAGTCTAAGACAGACTTAAGAAAATAAGAATTTGAAAATAAAGTCCAACATTGTGTCATAAAATATCCCGGAACAATCCAAAAAACGACCGGGAAATACCTAACTACTGCAATTGTTTAGAAAACGTTATTTCAACATCACTAGCAGTCAATCAAAATCACTTATTCAAAAGATGACTAAAAGATAACAATCAGAATCAATTCGACCTTTGCACAATAAGTTACCGCAAATCGACCTGAATACCTGACCAATTCAGATACCCTTCCGATTCTAAAGACCGAAGCGATTTCATTACTGCATCCTGTCAGGATGAAGAAAAGGACCTCGTATCCTCAACTAAAGGACAAGGAGAAGCATCCAAGATTGGCGACGTCCGGACGCATTCTTGGCGTCGAGCGATGCAATTTGAAAATGCGTTCTTGCAAGGAATTCCTTGTGTGGGTACTGTACTGCGAACTGTCTTTGCGATACTTCTTTGTGTACCTATTTTTACAATCTACGAATTCTTTGACGATGGACAAAGAAATCAATATGTACTCTATGACAAACAAAGATATAGAGTATGTATAGATGTGTCAATGGAAGAATCTCTATCATAGACAAAAAAGACTTATTGAAATTGGTAAAGAATTTGGATTTTCGTAATTAACTGTAAAAGATTCATAATGTTTGGGAGATAGTGTAAAATAGATAGATAGGTATGGTTTAAGGCGGGGAGTATAGCATAACACCTATGGATACAGTTTTGTTACTATTAATGACCATTGTCAATGACACGAGAATGAATTTTGATATCCTGGTATGTTTTTTTTTATCAAATTTTTCATTTTTACGTCGATATCGCTTTACCAAGATCTACCTACTCCGCACTGGAAGTGCCTGCGTACATTCAAATTTATCCTCAAGTGGTCGACTAAAAATATCACATAATACGTGCCGTCGGAAAAAAACCAAGAAATAACATCAAATATGTTCGGTATGCGACGTCGAGATCACATCAGAAATTTAAGCCTTCAAGAACCGGGCGGGTAAAAAGAAAGAAAAGATATAAGAAAAAGAAAAAGATAAAGATAAAGGTAACTAAGCTGACCCCGCAGTCGCACGCGTAAATTCGAATCAAGGAATCAAATGTCAGTTTATGAAGTTTTTTTTTGGTTTTTGGTTGTCGATTTCGGTTGACGCAGCGGTAGGTAGGTGTGATTTGAATCGATTTGTTTTAACTGATTCGACCATTTTATTGATAGAATCGATTACATTGATGCTTTTTATTGGTTTTAGATCTACAATACCAGAGAAGGTTTATGATTGAATGTTTTTTTATCCGTAGCACCTAATAATATAATGGGAAATTTGGGAATTGAATTTTTCGAGTTCGTGTGTGTAGTTGTCTAAAAGAACCACTAACTCTATGTTTCTTATAACGGAGGTTTAAGGCTTTTATACTCTGGTCTGATGGATAAGGCTTACCATAACGCCACCTTAACACGTAGCTATCTTAACCTACCTAGGTAACTATATTTTACTTGATCATCAGGGCTCACTTATTAGTTATAGCAACCAGAATGTCAAAATATGTCCTCACGAAAGGAGTCGTGCGCATAACGAATCTAATTTATAATTGAATAATGTAGCGAAGCACCGCCTTCTTCAAGGTGTGGTTAAGTAAGAACTGTTCCTGTTCCCATTTAGTAATTACGTTTAAAATATGATTTAAATTCTAAACAAAAACGCACTTAAAGCCACATAAATATAACTTCCTTTATTATCTTTAATCACGATAAGTAACGCTAAGCGCAATTAGGCATAATCACAATTCACAACAACAGTTAGTGAGTTCTTTTGTACGATGTTCTTCGGATAGTGTTGTTGAAAAAGAGCTATTAATAATTATAATTCCACGCGTAACCAGAATAAACAACGAACGGACAGGCAATCAAACAGTTTTTGTATAGCTAGGTTTTTCATGCGGTTCCTCTACCGCAGTTAGTAGAGATTAGGTTGACAACAAGAAAACACCTATTTCGGTCTTATAGCAGTTTATGCTGTGCTTTTGAAGAGGTTAATCTACAGATGTGTGAGGCGTTCCAGAGTAATTATCAGGGATGTCATCACATCTGTGACTGACCTCAATAATGTCAATTTTCGTCATAATCATTACTGCTTTTCTGTCTGAAAACGGAGGTCAAGTTCTATGCAAAAAATAATCTTAGTACAAAGATATTTGTAGGTACTTAATTCTTCTGGTTAGAAATTAACTTGCTTTTAAGTACATTTTCAAATAAATGAAACATATATTATGCCCAGATTGACTGAGTTTTTCCGAACCGTCTCTATCAACCAATCTTCATGGTATACAAACTATATTTATAGCCACAAATACAAATAGACAAACAGGTAAAGTTCGTAAGATATATAGATGACTGCTAGTTATATATCGCTAACATCGCTAAATATTGCGTGAGGCGTATTTTTTAAATAAAAACATAATCGTCTGATTGAAAATGTAGTGCATAAAGAAATCGCTGTGGATTACTTTAACGTGTACTAAAAATATAATTAATGTTTTTAAGTTTTTTATTTTATTCAATTTGCGATTTAGTTAGCGCGTCTTGCGGAGTTTTGTTGTTTTATATCAAACCACTAACGTTTATACATGAAATAAGTAGACATAAGAGTGAGAGTTATGAGGCCGACATAGGTTTTTCCTGACACAGAAGTTTCATTTCCACTACTGGCCACATGCCTCTCTCAATAGTAGACACAAGCGAATCTTTTTACCTAATTATACCCCTAAAGTAAGCATACAAAAACTTTTGCGAAGTCATGAAACACAGAATTAGTATCAAGTAATAAACATGAGCATTATCGTGCGTAATTTGAGCACACTACAAATTAACCGGCGACGTACGCGATGCTAACGGTACCGTCCTGAGACCGGAGACCGGAGTCCTGAGATTGCGATGGTGGATCGAGATCCTCTTTTTGTTTTATTCACACTTCACTTTTCGTTAAATTATAACGTCATGTAATGAAACTGTGGATTTTAGTTTTATAGGTGTCGCTAGTGGATAGCTGTCTACTAGCGCCCTCATTTTTAATACGGTTGTTTATGGTTTTCCTAATTTATACTTTTATGCAAAATAGAGTCTAAATAGAATGAGCACCCACGTGGTTACGTTAACCAAAATATACGAAATAATTTTTCCTGTTTCCTAAACACAAAAATTTGGATGTAGATTAAATATAGAAGGTTTTGTTGGTGACCAAAATGCGATTTTACCATACAAATCATTGGCGTCATAATTTTGGTTTCGAGTCTCGATTTGCTATAATATAAACTAACCTTTTTCACAGGTTGATTTAAGCCGGAATGTTTGCGCACTTACCTGAAACAATAAATATGCACATGAATAAACTGCTTAATATCCAAAAAATACAATTAACATCCTACGTACAAGATAAATTAAAAAAATCTAATAAAAAGTAGAATGTTTCAAATATGAACACTATGAACATGCATAAAAGTTGAAAATGTCACAAATTGTTATATTACATAGTATTGCTGTATGTCAACATAATATCGTAAGGTTATTCTTTTTCACTTTCTTCCACGTACGGTGTTTTACAGTTAATTTCCATTATCGCTATAATTCTTATTTCACGTAACAATTCGCAACTGTCCGGTATCGGTACATAATTGCGTGGCTACCCTCGTATTACATTGAGGAACGGTTTAAAAATTATACGACCGTTATTAGCTCCTTATGCCGTGATTTGCGGCAATTTTTATACAGTTTCCATGATTGAGGAGGTAATTGTGGTGTGGCCTTTCTTGGGCTCTAGTTACCAGTGCCACCCTTTTACGTTAATCACTTGATTTTATTGATTTCTTAAAGAGTTGATTCCGTCTTCACCTAATCAAGAAATACATGTAGTAGAATGTACGTGTCTAAATTCGACTCTTGCTTTGAAATCTGCTGGATCGATCAGCGAACAGAAAATTAATGAATCTTATTCTAGATTCCTAGTAAAAAAGAAAGACGTTATTATTTTAATTTGACATAGACTAGGCTGTAAGCCTTGTCGATTGTACTCCGAAACCTACTGAAGAAATTAATAGGCATGTGATTCAAGTAAGATTTGAGATAGCACGCTTAAAAGTCAGTTTCAAACAGAGACGGTAAAGATGTGATATTGAGGAAAAAAATAAAAATTAAATTGTCATATGAACGTCCCCTTAGGACCTTTGATTAGGTACTTATCTACTTAGTATCTAATATCTAATTATCGTAGGAAAAAGGCGTTTCAATCATTTTAAAATTACACGTATAGATTTCAAGGAAATCGCGTGTGAGCTGCAATAAAAATAGGCGAAAATTGCATAATCACATAGCTGGAATCGTGACGACGCAATGCAATGATAATTGCAGTCGTAACGCATTGTAATTTGCGTTTGATAAGCAATTTTGGTGTGATTGGTGTTAAATAAAATGGCAAATTGCTGACACATGGCGAGATGGGGGGCCTGTGGTTCGAAATAACAAGGAGTTAAATTGTTAGCTGTAGGTGCAATATGTTGTAGCTGTTCATTAGAATTCGTCACGCTGGACTTTCCAAGATTGGTTTTGGGGCTGATTTGTGAATGAATTGCGATGAATTTGTCTGGTATTATTTCGATAAATAGGTAATGTATTATATCGATAATAACATAAATAAGTACGAAATTTTAAATATGAATTGGAGTGTAATAAAAAAAATCCTGCCATCTTTACAAGAATTAAAATATAGGTACAGTAATAAATTTAACCTAAATACATCTTTTAGTTAACTTTTATTAACCTACCTGATGGTTAATTTTAAGTGTTTGCCAATTAGCAAGAAATTTAAACGCAACACTTGTGTTCTTCAGGTACCTACAGGTAATGTAGTTCATATAAAATAATTGGTGAACGTCTACGTTTCAAAAACAAATAACTACGTGTCAAGCAAACAACTTCACAAAACAAAAGCGCTTCGTTGCGCAACCAACGCAACGCAGTGACAAAAATTACCGTCCTCACATCGTCACGTTATCACCAAGTCTCGAGCGTGAGCGGGGAGCGTGACTGTCACTCAGGGAATGATAGGTAAATTGCTCAAATTGTTCAAATTGCTCAAATTACTCAAAAACAATTTTAATTAACCAATTTGTTTCGATTCGGAGCGAATTCAATTGTTGTTGCACGGTCACGTGATTATTGTCGTGCCGTATCGGCGGTTTTGAATTACCGCCATTATGTTGTTGGTACTAGGTTATGCATCCGACTTTGTACGTTATTGCTCTTTTAAGTTGTAAATGAGTGAGCAATCCACCTGATGGAAAGTCTACAGACCTTTTTTTGTTGAGATGGAAACCTTCAAAAGAAGTCTACAGACCTACAGCCATGTTTAACCACTTAGGTAAATTTTACTTCATAGGGTAGGTATATAGAGGAACCTAATATGTTGACATCCAAATCGAATTTCATACCTCTGTATGTACAGTATTAGTACCGAATTATTAATTGCATTGATGAACAATGATGAAAAATAGGCAGTTAGTGAAATCTACATGCAGGAAAAGTTGCAACTTAACCAATTGAAGTCAAATAGAAGTCAAATAGAAGTAGTGCCCAGCAGTGGGATAGTCATGATATTTTCATTTTCAAGTAACAAATGCGCTCAGATTGTTTACTAATCGTTAAGCATAGGCAAACACTAGTGTGGGTAGTTATAATGTCATTAGCGAAATAATGTTAATTTGCAAAAAGTTTTTATTGCGAAAAGACATAGAATCTACCAGGAGTGCATTACATACGTGCTAATGTAACTAATGAACCACCTATACCGCGCCACCATTCAGTCTTCCACCTTTCCTCGATTTTCCCACCGCCTTAGCCTTTCCCGAAAGAAAAAAGACAGTCTCCCTCTCGCTCGCACCAACTGCACCTTGCACCCGACATTATAGCCTTTTCACTCTTTTGTTTCGACGTCATCTCGCTTGCGCTCCGCCCATTTGTAAAATCGACTGCCCGTCGGCCTTGCACCTGTCTCTTTCTTGTCCGTCTAATTTATGTGGGAGTGAGCGGGCTTGATCGATGCTTTGTTTTCCGCTTCGAACGTCCGCTTAAAAAATGAAGTTGACCCGCGGATTAGGTTATTCGTTATAACCGGGTGTAAATTCTGATAAGGTGGTGCGATTGCGTCGCGAATTCTCCGGGCTCGGATGTCGCTGTGGGAACGTCGAGTCCTCCTTTTGCTGCGTTTCGTAAATCTATATTTACGATAATGCTATCCCGTGCCGTATTACGTTACGCGGCGGTGATTAATGATTAAGCTCGGGAAAGAATCGATTTTAAGAATAAACGCCCGTGCACGCCGACGCCGCACGCCTCGATTGTTAGGCGACATAATGAAGACATTTGCGGCCCACTGCCATCTATCTCGGTTCGAGCAAATCGTTATTGTCGATGGTCCGGCTCTATAAATCGCTCGTTGTTTATGGTCGCTCGAAAAAACATTTCGGAATTAAGATTTCAAGGCGAGCGCGCGGAATGTGACGCGCAAAAAGCGCGGGACGGTTGACAAGTTGAGAAATGTCATGGCGGTTTTTTTCGGGGTCAGTTTTTGGCGGGAACGCCATTCTAATCAAAATAGTTTACGCGTCGCTCGTATTTTCGGCCCGAACCCTTTGTTTATTCGTTTCCGAAGCTAAATAGTCTATCGTGGGAATGGTTCGGTTTTTTTCGAAGTCCCGATGTCGTTTTTTTTAATTTGACACTTATTTTGTGAATGGCTTGAAATATATCAAGCTGACAGGTCCGGAGATCCTTGAGTGTCGTTCGTAGAAGTCTAAATTTAACGTAGATCTAGATAGAGATAGCGCCAGATGGCCGTGGAGACACGACTCGAGTATCAATTTTGTGTGGTCGCTAATTTAAACGTCTAATCCAAAAAAAAAGTCGTAGGTACCTACTCTGGTAAAATATAAGACACACACTAGCATAATATTCATATTTTTTGAAGATGAGCAAATAATATTAGGGTATTATTTACATAATTATGTTGGTACATATTTAATCTAATCTTTAATTAGGTAAACATCTTTACTTAAATGGAAATAATACTATGCCTTAATCTTAAGGTTAGACGCAAACTCCAAAAAACACCAAAATGTTAAGAAATTCTTTATTCAGGATCAATAACCTACAATCTACTTAATAACACTTGTATACCCATGTAGTACATAAGTACTAATGGTATAAACCATATTAGTAACCACAAATAAATTTACATTACACCACTTAAAAAGACAATAGACAAAAAAAGAAACGTCAAAAACAGATAGCAGTCGGATATTCGCGGCAAACAGAACGTCACGGCGCGCGCCGCCGCCAACTCGCAAACTGTTATAAATCACAAACAAATAAAAACGGGCGCGAGGTGAAAACGTTATTATCTTTATAATTGCACGTCAAGACTGTACGCCGAGTTTTGCCCCTATTTTTTCCCACTTTTCCCCCGTTTTTTCGAGTTTTTCCTCTGTTCCAGTCTTGCGCTATGATATATCGGTCCATGAATACACGATGCGACACCTGCACGCTTATGAATCCCGTATCCCGTGACGTCATTATAGCTTCTGTCACCCAAATTGTAACTGATCGTTGTTTATGTACACGTTTTTGGGTAATATAAAGCGACAGTTACGTGAGATTATCTTTCCGTGGTCGTTAATATTACTCGAATTCATAGCTTGAGAAACTTAATACCATTTTAATGTTTATATTGTTAAGCTATATATTTTCATGTCGCTATGTTTTCATTGTCACTGTTTTAATTGGTTGTTATGGTAAACATAGGTAGGTAAGATGTTCCAAAATCAACAAAGGTAGCATTTGTAGGTACACTTAACAAATATAACTCTCAGCATGTTATTGAATAAGTATTTAGGTACAGATAGCCTTCATAGGTTGTAGCGACCATTAAAAGCAAATGGAGTTAACGTCCTTTAGCCACTTCAATGACACAAAACATTTAAATGACCACAAAGCAGGCCTTTATTAGAAATCACAAGGCCACTTTACGCCCATTTGACTTTTAAATTATCCTACGTATATGAATCATACAACGCACGAGACCTCATTACTTATGAATATAATACAGAATTGGATTTACGAGGCGTCAAGTGACAGTATCAAAAACTAATTCGTCAAATATGTAATTGCCGCTTTGTACGACTCATCTCAACGGACATAATACATAGCTTACTGAATAGAGATATCTTGGCGCGATACAGAAAGCCCCATCCAGCCTCTTAGTGTTACGCGGAGGAAATAAAACATTTCATTCGCTCTAAAATGGATGTTTATCAGCGGACAACAAAAAAAGCACGCACAAGCGTAACAATGCGCTTACACGGCTAAATCAAATAGGTATAAACCAACAAAATGCGCGATAAGATGTCTGTGCCCCGCCTCGCCGGTAACGAAGCGCCTCACTATCGATGTCTCTGTCAAAAACTGTCAAAAACGTGACAGGCGCCGTGTCGGGCTAACGAGCCGTCCGGGCCCGGCGCGTCATCGTGACGACGCACTTTTGACTCGGACGCGAACCACGCGACCCGCCGCGCCCAACGCCATCTGTTATCAAGTAGAACAACTACCGAGCTTGAAAGTTACGTCCTAATGTCAACGACCCTTTGAGTGATTGTATTGAAATAAAACAATCACGACGCAGAAATACATAAAGATGCAAATGAACCGCGCCCCCGGGCGGCGGGCGGCGGAACGAATTTATCGCTGCGCGCGCACCTCATTACCGCTAACAAGCATTCGGACTCTTTCTTTACCCCATAAATATTATATTTTACACCTGCACTAAAAGGAGCCTCGGACTGCGAATGGTCTAAAACACCTTCGTTTACTTATTTCGCAATTAGTTCGTTTCACGATGCTAGATGTCTTTAGGTGTTATTTTTATTGTTATTTGTTCAAACAACAAATGAGCTCTCGACAGAATCATTCAATCAATGAGTAACCAGTAGAACATAGGATACATAATACACCTATCTATGGTGCAGTTGAGACAGAAAAACTAACTTCGATATGACGCCATTAATTTTGCTTCTTGTAATCGGCAAACATAGTTAGGTAAACTATATATTACTTCCAGGCATTTTTCTAGTTTCATTTCGACAGCCAGCTTGCGATATCAGTTTACGAGTATCGCTTCTAATTATAATACATCGTAGGGTCACCGGCGAGGCGTTGGACCCACATTGTAGGCAAAGGTCAAGTAATTCTAGTACCATTTATTTGTCATACACACCGGCCACAAAGACCGAATACGAATTGCTACATTGTCCAACTTATTTTATCCACTTGGTTTTGTCTGTAACTTTTATGTGTGGATTTTCGATTTTCTCCCATTTTGATTCCATCGCTGGTATTGCAATTCCATTAAGACGCAGCTTCATTTCTACGTCTAACTAATAGGATACGCAGTAATTTAAATCTTTTTACATGAATGCATCTAAGTTAAACATAGCATATAATAAACTTTTTATAAAATTATTCAAGGGAACGAGCGAAGTCTATGTAGCAATAGACACCCAAACAAAATCTATAAAAGAATTATAAAAACAGACAGACAGACATTCTCAGGTGTGTTTATTACTAACTGTGTAGCTATGATGACAAGTTGACAACACCCAGCGCAGACTAAGGACGGAATGCAAATTGCCCGTTTTCCAGCTATCTAAGCATATTCTAGACAAATAAAAAATGGCGTGTCTCCTTGCAATTGTAATTTAAAAAACACAGTTATGAACGCTTGTCCTTATTATTATGCAACTAAAATACAAAAGTATAAAGAACAATATTTAAAGACATGTTTGTTTACTACACGAGTAGGTAGGCATATCTTGTGAATTACTGAACATATTTGTGCGATACTTTTGTCTAGCGATACATCAAGTTACTAAAAGTAACATAGACTATTTAATAATTCAATAATACGTAAAGTTTCTGATTAAGATTTTAAAAAACTAGCCCTGCGATTGCATGCGGATAAATATGCGCGTGGCGGCTTTTTTACCTGTATGTTAACCCTTTGGAATGTACTTAACCTTTAGTTCCGCAAAAACCACCACTAATGCAAGAACACGTTCAAAATAAATGAATATGTCATATTTCTTACGGGATATACCTACAAGCGTTTAATTTATTAAGTGGTTAATGGCTACTATATATCATATCATGTCAAAAGTTAAAACGATTGTGTCGTTGTACCGGTGAGTTGTAAGCCAGCTGCCGTTTGCACAGGTGTGAGTATGTTGTTGATTAGTTTTTCAAATTAATCCTATATAACAACAGTCTTTAAATAAATAAACGATTTCTTCACATGTAGCCTTACGATTGGATTATTGTATTGTGCGCATCAAAAACACACAAATAGGTAGAACAATGAAAATATATCAACATGTAAAAACCTTGAGTAGTACCCTGATTTAAATAGTACCAATTGGAAGTTCTATTTTAAATGGACTCGAGGTAGAAATGCTTTGAAGTGTTCCATCATAATCTTCAACAACAAAATCTCATCTGTTGGTCGCCAGACTCGCCAGGCTACAAAACTTGCCCTTTCATTAAGTATTAATAAAAATGTGCGTTATCATTCACAACACACCAGGAAAGTAATACGCTAAAATAATTTGCAAAATCATAATGCCCACCACTCAGTATAATTACACCAAACAATCCAAAAGAATTACATTTAAGTTCGTAAAAACAATTGTAATACATATTAAACTTTACCATTACCGCAAAACAACAATGTTTACGCAACCACAAAACATATTTGATAATTATTATAATTGCTAAAATTGTGGTTTAAGTGACTTTGCCGGGGCGCCGTGAGGTTTTGCGTGAACTCACTAGATTTCTGAAATAATTGACAAGACCATTATGACCTGTGACATATGCCTTTTACTAGCGAAAAAAAACTTCGTTTTAGTTTTATTTTATGACAAGTGAGATGACAAGATGTGTTAATAAAATACTGCCGTGTATAACTCACAAGTCGAATCTAATAATATTTTTTATAAATCTAAATACGAAATTAAAATATTAATCCTTTTCTAAATATAAAAGTGTTTTTAAAAAAAACTTCAATTGACGCAAGATTAATTATTTTCAAAAACCGAAATAAAAATACATATTACAAAAGTAGGTATGAAAAGAAATTAAAAACGAAAAAAATAACTCGCGTATAAAATACGAAACTAATAGATTACAAAAAAGCCGCCAGATGACGCGTCGTTTGTATGGCGGCAGTAAACACCTATTGTGAAATATCTTTATTTCATTTTGTAAAATTTGAAGATTTGTCTTTGATCTGTAAACAGACACTACAAACTTCTGCTATTTATTTGATGATAAATGATAATTTTATGTGCAAATTTATTAAAAGTTTTGATTTGAAATATTTATTGTTTCTCAACGACACAATGTACAACTAAGATAAAAAATGTTTGCACTTTTAATTTGATACTTGTTTTTTATTTATCTGTGTACGAAAATATTTAAGAAGAAAACAAACTTTGTATTGCCAATAAAACATAAAAAAGATAAGACGTAAGATTTTTTTTATTTAATTACAAAGAATCTGTATCTACTGTCATTTTTATTTTTTAAACTGTTTCATATTTACCAAAAAATATACTCTATGCTGCGAATACCTCAAAAGAAACGTTACTAAAATATCCATCGTACACATTTGTAAGATATCTCCACATCTCACCAACATACCTACATATCCCCAAAACTGTGCCCGTAACAAACAGGGAATTTCTCGAGATTACTGTGGGACGCATCGAATATTGCCGATTGATACCTCGGGATGAGATCCCCCGGGACTTCGTATGGGGAAAAAATAGAGCCTCTATCATGTACACAAGATATTGCTATGGTTCTGTTTGAATATTTCTCATGTTTCATTAACTATTGACTATATTTGAAGCACTTTTAGTTTTTTATTACTTATGTCTCGTCTGTGCTATAAAAATCTGTGCAGGTACCTATTTGTTTTTAATGAGCATAAAAGGTCCAGCTTGTAATAACAACTATCCTTAAAATTTACTTCAAAATTAGTCTTTATAAAGATCTCAAGGGATTTTTTATGTTGATTGAATATTGATTACAATGAAGATTATTTTTAATACCTCACTATTGCTTCAACTCTCTCTAGATACCTATTTTTAATAGTTATGACGAAGTGGTCAATTGGCTATCGTATAAAAAGAAAAAAAATAAAGTATAGGTCACGAGGGCGGTTTTCTAATCTTTTACGTTGTCTATTAATATTGCATAGGATATGATCGACTATAACCGTCCAAACTATAACTGTGACGTCACAAGGACCAAGGGGACTCGATTCCATCGTACGTAAACTTAATACATATGTAATAGAGAGGCGTGGCCACAATATCTGCAGGAGCAGGCTAGCAGAAATTGAGAAGCGTTATCGTATCGAAATCCACCGTATCTGGGCCGGCGGTCTCCAAGGAAATCATTGGTAAGGCATCCGGAAAATTTACCGCGCATTCCGGATTATGTGGCGTAACACCTGCCTCTTGCTTATGCCGCCCTGGTACGTGATGTATTTTGTTGCTCCGATATAAAGGGAAACTGAATTGTCGCTAAGAAGTGTGCGGAAGATTGTACGACCCCGATACTGTTTATGGAGCTTAAGGTTGTGGCCGAAAGATTTAGGGCGACGTTCAGGACGAACCTTCACTTTTCAAATGTTTACTTGAAATATGTCATTGAACAATATACAAACTTTCCTAAAGTTTGACATAAACATTCATTTTCAAGCTGAACATACAAAAAGTATTTTAACACTTTCTACTCGAAGATTTCAATGAAATAACTATGTAATATAAATACTGGCATAACAATTTATCAAAAAAAGATTACCTCAGCCAAACAGTTAGGTAGACAGACAGACAGACAATTTCTTTTTTAATTGCATTTTTATTATAGGTATCGTGTAGTACTATCATATGCATTGAGTAAAAAGTTATTATTTTCAAATCACAACCAGACACTTCAATTTTATTTATTTGTATAGAAGGGCATAACAATGGGAGCAGTTCACAATGAATAATCATAACAGACAATAGGTAACGTCGATGAAGGATATCCAAGAAAGCTATTAGGCATTGATTGAATTTCTAATTATTCATAAAGGGGGTATTTCCTGAAGCGATTGCATGTCGTTTCAGACGGCGCGGCAGGCATGGTTAATTATTCAGACGTCGACATCGTAATAGCGTATCATACATATTCAATACCTGGTCGATGCCACTAACGTAATCTGAGACGGTAAGGAGAGTTATAACAAAATTATGAACTTTCGTATAAAAGAATGGAAGTATCTAAGGAGCTTACTGTAGTGTCTACCTACCAAGAAGTGTACATAATTAAAATTCGAAAAGAATTATAAAAAAATCTACATTTAATAATATATTAAATTGATTCGAAGTTTCTCCAAGATCATGTTTATTTACATGATAAAGACATAGGAATTTAAGATACCCCTTTATCATATAAATAGATATTTCCTGAAAGAGCTGGTATTGGAAATAACTAAAACGATATCCAGACTTTATGACAAGATAAGATCACATATAAAAATATAATTATAATAAAATAGAGAAGAGAAAATAACTCTACAGGGCCGGATAAACACTAACCCGGAAATATCATAATCAAAGAAAATGAATAATTAAGAAATGATGCATAGGGTTGTTTGAGAAATAAACCAAGGTACTGTTGTGTCAAAAAGCTGCGGTTTACTTAAATCGCGTGAAGGCCAAACCGAAACTGCCCTTCCAACGCCCCAATTAGAGCATATTGTCTAAACCTTGGCCCTATCGCTAACCGCAGCGTCGTATAAAAATCGCTGACATTTGGTGTAAACAGACCACGGCTCAACCGCGGTGACTGTAGGGTTGATAGTTAAAGAAAACTAAAATAGTTTATACTAAACAAAAAGTTTTAAAGTGAAGTTTCTTTAATATGTATATTGTTTTATACGGCGATTAATTACGTGTTATGAAGAAGTTTATTGCAAAGAAACTATAGTTATTCATCCGAGGAATTCCGACTTACTTTTCAGGGGTAGTAACTCATCTGTGGGTTTAGAAGCTTATCTGGAGTTAATTACATTTTTCTTTTTTATTAATAGGCAATGGTGCCAACAGGTGGGGTGTATGTTCGTTTACTACATAAATAAATATATATTTATAGCCTAGGCTAGGTACCTAGCCTTATTTTATACCTAGATGTCATTCGAAAATTATTAGGTAAAAGTTTAATTCGCGTGAGTTTAACCTCACGCTAACGTGTGACGTGGATTAATTAATGTTACCGATTAAACTATTGGGGTCATTATTGGCATCATACTCTAAATTATGACATTTATTAACCGGATTTAACAGGATAGGTACTAAGTAGCGATCTAACACCTTCTACATTGATTTCTCCTGTGTCTCGGGTGCCATGGACACAGAGGAGCGAATACACAAACATCCAAACCCAGAACAGAAATCTAAATTTATTATCCAGATTCGTGTCTGACCGGGGATCGAACCCGGAAACCATTGCGTGTCCGATAACCGCTTTTCCACGCACGTCTATCTAAACTTAAGTATTATGCTACTTAAAACAACATTAGGCCAGATTATATGTTCATAGTAGCTTTTTAGGAATATTTAAAGTTGTGGTAGCCCTAAAGGTCGAAATAGGCCAATTTGCGGTGCAGGGCCGTTGCAACGCCGTGACATTAACGCAGGATCTCCACTCCGGGACGTTCGGATTGTTTTCGATTGCGCACGCGTCACGCGTCACGCGGCTCCGTGCGTGACGCGCTTATTCAATTTTGTGTAATTTTTGTGTCATGGATACATTCAATGCACTTGCAGTCTATCATCCTATTTTTTTTATAAGACCCAGCAGTGAAGAGGTGGACAATCTGGTGGGAAAGTAATCACGGTCGACTGGATTCTTTTGGATGTGACTGAGCTGTATATACAGCATCTTTTTATGATACTTTCTTTTTATGTTTCCCAAAACTCTTCGCTTGACTATAAATGCTCTGCTGTTACATCTGTTTCTTTTATTGACATAATAATTTATTTTACATGATTTTCTATGCGTTTCAAAATCTAATTCACTGTCGTTATATTTAACTTTGCGATCCAATAAAACACCATTTTTTTTTTGTTTAGTTAGCAAATCATTCGTTCGAATTGAAAAAAACTGAAAGTTGAAAATATCAAAATTGAAATCAAAACTTACACTACAAATTTAATGGATACCCACAGACCGCTTACATAATAATTAAATAAGAAAAAACACAATTTAACAACAATACGAAAACGAAAGCGATGAGACATAACGCCAATTTGCCATTTCGCAAACAACCGAAAAGCAACTAACTTAACAAAGCTCGTAATAAAACAAGATGTAGTCACAACAACTTGGGGATCTATCCCGAGGATTCGCCCTACAATTTACCACTTTATGACGTATTAGTGAGACGTCAATGGTGACGTTTATGCGTCGTAAACCGACCTCTGCTCACTTGTTGAGTTTATGGCGACATCCGAGTACGGGACACGAATGAGATGTTCCGAGTTCATTTGGGATTTTGTTCATTGGTGTCAAATTACAATCAACACAATAGTTAGTTACGGAACAATTAGATACTCGCCGAGTACATATAAACAGGCGATTACGAGTATGTAAATAGTTTACTCGTGTGTATTCGGTATTCGCCACGATGATCGTATTTACTCGGCAGGATGAAGAGGAATTTTAGCGCAAACCAAATGCATTTGTATTCTTTAAATAGGTACTCGTCAGTTTTCGGCGAATTACTCGGCGGATTGTTTGGTAGTGTCTAAATGTTTTATTACGAAAGTATTTGATCAAATGTTTAGGTATCCCTGCTATAAATTGTCCGCAATTAGGCACGATTTCTATATTGTATTGTATCAATAATCGTACTAAGTTAAACTAGACAGCAATTACGGTGATTTGGTTAACCGCAATTATCATTAAGTCCATATTTGCATTTCACTCTCGATTCTCGTGTAACAAATCGATTGGAGGCTCGATTTAAATCGATCGTCTCATACATCGTAATTAGCGCATACCCGTACCTCACCTCCGTAAGACAAATGCGCCTGGTACGTGGTTCTGAGACACCTCTTGTAACTTATGCGCGCCGGGGCGGGGTTAATAGCTAATATCGCCGCCTAATGACCGCACTCGTCTCGTAATGCCTCGCGCGGGACCCGAAACTGCGACCACCTCGCGCGTATGCTCGCCTGGTAATTTACAAGTGATTGCACTATTATGTTCAATCGTCTGTTTGCGTGTTTGGGTGATTTGATTATCTAATCTAGCATTAATTAAGCAAAGGTTGGCAGATCAAGAAAAAAACCATTAGTTCTCTGTCGTTCTTGATAGTTGTAACTACATGTCTCCACAGCTTGGATTTATTTGTGAGATTTCTTGACATATTTTCGACTTGTTAAAATAAAAAGTAGAAATAAATGACACTTTAGTTTTTCAAAGTTTAACTATAAGGTCAACAAAAATACCTACGCCATTTTTCTCAGATAAAGTTTTATCTACATAAAACATTGCATTTTAAGATTGTTCAACAACATTGTCGTACAAAAGTAAAGCTACAAATGAGTTGATCTATTAATAAAAAGCCTATATCAAAGCGGTTGACAAGCCGACATTTCCTTAGTCTATTGTTCTAATTGTACCGTGCGGCCATTAACGTGTTGCTCGACTTTTAGATCGCGTTAACGTTGGAAAGATATAAATTAACTCCACTTTAAAGAGTGCAAATAAAATCTATTAAGTCGGAGACATGTCGTAAATCATGACCGAATAGCGTAAAGTAGACGGCGCCTAGCCAAAAATGGATCGCCAGACGTCAAGCGAACGAAAATGCTCGCTCCGACATTTTTATGCTCAAAATTTAATTGCCTATACTATTACAAAGGGATCATTGTTTTCACAGCCCGACTGATTTATTAACTCTTCAAAAATACCTTAAAACTAATCTCGTAACAGCACCCCATCGGACGCGGATCAGTTGGAATAATATTTATTTACTACTGTGCTTAGTGATATATGGAGCGCGTTAAAACTCAAAAGACTTTTTTCAATCTTTAGAAAGACGGTTAAAGTCAGTTTGTAAATCACCGAGGCATAATCAAAAACATTTCACCGGGTTTTATTTATAAATAAATTTTATTTTTACGAAATCGCGAATTGATGGCGTATAAAGCAACCGTGGTTTGCTTCGCTTCGGGATAAATTCGTAAATCAATTTGTTTACCGCATTCCCGCGGCAAATCCCGTCATTAAAATGTCTAAAATCACGTTTATCTATCTTAAATATTTTTATAACCCAGACAGCAGACACTGAGTTTTCAAAAGTTAACTAATTACGAAATACCAACATTTAATTAAATTAAATACCTTTGCATTCTAACGACGTCTAACTTTAACATACCAACCAATTTATTAAATTCCATGACTCTATTCTATGTCGTCTTACTTCATACTTTTTCCTCTTTACCTTTTACTAGCTTTTGCTCGCGGCTTCGCACGCGTTATATTATATATAAACTTTCCTCTGGAATCACTTAAAACTTGAATCTATTAAAAAACCGTATCAAAATCTGTTGCGTAGTTTAAAAGATCTAAGCACACATAGGGATAGACGGCGGAAAGCGACTTTATTTATACTACATGTATTGATATTGATGATGATTGATAGTAATAAAATACATTATTGGACATACGGCATATTATGGAGAATTCATAAATTGTCACGTTAATATTATTCACGTACATATTTTATATTATTGTACCGAATTTAAATAGAACATTAAGTGAGAAAATTGAAATTTGTGGCATAATTCCCCATTTTACCTTCAAGCCTCTTAAAACAGAAAAATAAAATCGCCAACCATTAACAGAAGAGATATATCAACCAACCAATTGGTCGACACCACTTAGTATTAAAGGAATATTTCTAACGTTCGTGATACCTCGATCGTTATCTTGCAGCCGTATTCACCGGCTATCTCTGCTGTATCGGTAGCGGTCCTGTACCAGATACCTTACTGTACTAGGAGAACAAAGAGATGTCGCAATTTGCAAGCCAGCGGGCCTGCCCATATACGGCGGCAGGTCGCTCGAGATCTATAAAGGTCCTACTTGTTCTGCGATCCTGGTATATTAGATGAGATTAGATTCTCATTGTTACAATTGGGTTTGCTTGTATGACTGTGTGTATGACTATTTATTGTTCTATGCAAATTAACTGAACAAAATTTGCTTCGTACGTAAGTTCGTTAAGATCTATAATTCTCTGCACGGCACAAGCACAGAATCATGATCTCTTATCTTGTTAATAGGTCTGTCTTACATATATTTCGGAAAAAAACAAAAAAAGCAAAGGAATACTAGAATGTAGCTTTTTCGGTTTTATATTTTATTATGTTTTTTAAAGTGATTTTTTTTCTTTAATTTTACTGGTCAATAGATTTGCAAACTATACGCTTTACAGGTCTTTAAAAAAAGAGTTCTCTAAGTTCATTTGTCCAGCGCGGAGATTATATCCTATTTCTTTCAATCTGAGAGAACCCGACAATGGAAAAAATTATTTATTTATTTATTTATTTATTTATAACCATTACATCTATCATTACAGGTTAAGAACCTAATGCGATAGAGTAGCTAA
>DWPV01000684.1:0-25875 GCA_018251915.1 Urbanus proteus proteus | reverse complement strand
CAAGGTAAAGGTTACGTGTGGTGGTTAATTTTACAATTACAAGTGAAGTGAAGTTACTTTTTAAATTGAGGTTTTAAATATTCACATTTCAAAGAATAGTAGTATTCAAAAATCATATATTTATTGTATGTAAAAAAGCAATAACTTTATCAAGTTACAATTTCATAAATAAAATACTCGTATCCAAAATTCTAGTAGCAACGCGAGTTGTTTCATAAAATTTATAAAACAACATTCAATACGAAGAAAGTAGACGCCGCCATTAAAAAGACTACGGTAAACTGTTACGTTCGAGCGAGAACATAAAAAGCGTTGAGTTGAAAGCGAGAGTAATCGTCTAGGCTGCGCGTGCGCACGTTCTCGGCCTGAGCAACGGTACTCGGTGTGAGCGAACGGTACCTCCCGTGGGATAGCCTGATGACGTAGTAACGTGACTAATGTTACCGATATATGCTTCTTTATTATGATAATGATGTAGCATGTATGTCGTGTGACTGGTTACAAAAACTGCTTTAGAATGTATCCTATTAAGTGAATACTACCTTTTTATGCATTAAATGTAAGCATGCAGGCATGTGGGAAATTAGATCGGAATTCTTTGGCTGTTAAGTTGAAATACTAATATTTATCATTCTTGCCTTACTAACGTAAGCGTTTAAGAGAGCATGTGTGTGTCATAATACATATTTGCGCACACGAATATACATATTCCTTAGATTAATTCATCTTATATAAAATTAACAATGATGTATTCTTGTAGTTTTTCTAACATTGTTTATATAAATGCAGTTACTGGAAAACGAGAGTTATTGCCTAGACTTAATAACTGCACGTTCTGGGGTCGTTAAAACACAACGGTACCCGTAGTATAGCAACGGTACCTCCCGTGGGAATACAGACTTGTTTATAATGACGTACGATATCGATATTAAATGTATTTATGTTTTTGTTTTTGCTTTAAAAAATATTGTTAATAATGTTAACAAACTAACTGCCTTTGATTGAGAAATGGCTAGCGTGATAAATGCGTTAGTTAAAAGGGCGGATATACCTTTCGTTAGCAAGGTATAATTGAAATGTCTTTCAGCGGTACACAAATCACTGTACTTTCTACTGTCATCAGCCGCGCCAGTCAATGTGAGTGAAAGCATTGGCAAGGATTAGAATCGCTAGATGGTACCAGCTGATACATTTTGCCTCGCTCATGCTAGAATTCCGTTACTGGCTTTTAATATGGATTATTGTATCGATATCGGAAACCAGTTGTTGCAGCACTACTCGCATCGGTCAGGCACCGTCGAGACCTTAACCACTTTCTCTTTCGACTGTTGGTCGTGAAGTTGCTTACACACACTTGTAAGTAATCGATGTTATAAGGAACAGGTTTGTGTGTGTTGCATTGTCGGCTTACATCACGCAACTTTGGCTGACGCATCCATCGAGCGAAAGGTCAGTATCTATTTATAAGATATAGCTATCTACTCTCACTTTCCATAACTCGTCTTTGCTTTGATTCGGAGTTCGGTTTCAAGATCATTCACCTCTGGTTTTAAGGTACAGTTGCGACACTGTTACACGTGTCATATTTTAATAAATATATTTTTCCGTTTCAAAGTGAGCCACTGGGCCAGGTCAAAGTTTTATGAATAAAAATAAATGTAACATAATCATATGAGTATTTTTGACGAAATTAATATGTTATGTAATTTTAGATTGGCAAAAAAGTGAGTTTAAGCACTGAACACGGATATGGCACATTTCCTGTGGAAGTAACATAGTTGAAGTATTGGATTAGGTTAAAGTTTGAAGTAAATTTCAGATGTGCATCAAGATAACTTGAGCGCGCTAATTTTCGTGCAAATGTCAAAATCGACAATGGATGTGCTTTGCAGACTCTATCGGTTGGAACATCTGACTTTACCAAACTAATTTAACTGTTATACCTAACAGTATGTAAACGTGGAAAAACCTCTCTCTGATTTATCATTTAAAAATTAAGACATAGTTCAATTTAACGCAAGATGACCGTAGAAACGAAGTTTCCTTTTTTCGTTTTAAAGTAAACTAACAACAAACACGTATGGTTTTATGTGCCATTTATTTTGTATATGAAAAGGTAGAACTTTACTGATATTCGTGGATTGTAATGAAACAGTAATCGCGGTAAAACCACAATGGCAGTCCGTGACTCGCGCGCGTCGCTAAGGTTCAGTCGCAAGGCCGGGGCGCCTGCGCTTGCGTGGGAACACTATTGCCCTCTAATGTCTAAATTGCAGTGTTGCCAACTTAGGGAATTTTCCCCATATTTGAGGGGAGTAATTGTGGGTTTTTATTATTTGGGTATTAATTCGTTACTAATGTTAAGAACAAGATAGAATGTAATTAAATATAAAAGGGTTTCCAAACGTACCTAGATTGGTAATACTTTTAATTTTATCTATGATTTAATAATCTATATTACAGATAAAGTTTTGTAAAGGGTGTGTGTAAAGTGGAGGTAATGATTTATGATTTTTTTAATTATTTATATTAATAAAATTATAATATTTTCATAAACAGCATTTAGATAAAACTAATTTTCCAGTCTTGATTACTACAACGTGAATACTCAGAAAAGGTTAATCTAACTCTCATATTATACACAAACAACACGTCACCGTTTTCTCAAAACATGCAAAGTGCACACAGACACAAATACATGTGACAGTGTGCATGTTGCTATTGCAAGATAACGAATTTATGTCTTTATCATCATTGACCTTAATTTTAGACAACCGCCGGTTCGCTAGTACCGTAATCAAACTAAAATATGTTCATGTTTACTTGTCTCGAGCTATTGATATAAGTATTGATTTGAAGTTTATAAGATACATGTTGTGCCCTCGACTTCATATACATTGATTGTACCATTATGTCGTGTACAAGTTAATTCTAAAAATTTTAGTAATGAATACAATTAACCATTATATTATGCATTATATTAATTTGTTTTCTGTTATGTTATTTGGATACATTATATCTAAACAAGGTCACTCTAAAAGTATTTCACTTTAATATTATTTGCTGACATGCGAGATCCCCTAATGGATTATACTCTAGTTGTCAAAAGATAGGTAAATTAGTACCACATTTAAAATTAATGCATTATACCCTACACTACATAGTACGTGTACATCCACTATCAGTGCATATCTCGATATTCGTAACTAGGACACGAGATGAGACACATCCCGACACAGCGTCGTGTTTGTGCTGTACTCATGTGCCACAGTGTGTACTAGTGTTGTGCAATCCTCGCACGCCTATGCCTACCGAGTTACGCATAGTTGTATCATACATGACCGTTTCCGTTTTATTGAAGCACTTTTTATTCACGAACATTTATTGACCAACTAAATTACAGGCAATTATATGCATTACCATTACTTATAGGCAATTATATGTGCTACCAATTATAGGCGCACGTATGTTTTGCTCTACTCTAATGGACTTTTAGATCAAATTGTTTAATGATTCTATTGAATATTACTATAACTATATACTATAATAATATATTACTTTATAGTACATACTTAATCGTTTCAAAATTTATGGCCATTATGAAGAATAACATAGTAAAAACGCGAATGTTGTAAAGTTGATAAGTATACTAATGAAAATGCCATTAAAATGTTACGTTACGTCCTATTATACAATCGGGTGCATACAAGACATTCTAATAATACAATGTCGCTAGCATTACGAGATATCCTATAACACTATCACATAAAGATTAAAGCAACAAGTGACTCAAGTTCCACTTGTGGAGACAATATTATCGCTTGGAAATTGCCAACTTTACCTAATCACACCGAATGTAACACATTAGGCGAATGGTAGAAAGAAACAATAGAATAGAAATGCAAATATAACTTTGTAACAGCTTTGAAATCATGAAATAACCTCTAGGTAGAGTTGCACATTTATAATATCTTGGAGGGATAATGTTACATAATATTAGTATTCAAGTGTAGTAGTAATTAGTAGTAGTAATAAATCAGTAAACTTGTAATATTCGTCGGTCAAATTCTTCAAGTCTTGATTAAAAATAGGACATATTTTATTAAAATTAGGTTTAGGTATATAAAGAATATAATTTTAAGACCAATAAGATATTGCTCAGTTGCAAAATGAAATACATATTATAATAGGTGATGATAACGTTGCAGAAAAGAATATAAACACTTAATATTATACCTCATACTCATATTAGCATTGTATGAGGGAAAACATATGTGTTAGAAATGGAATTTAAATCGTATTATCCTTCGCGTTTGAATGTTTTAGCGATAGAAACCCGTTACATATATGTATCCGTTATAAGCGTATGAATAGAATGAATTTTTCAACATGCAGTTCTATTACGCACCTAGCATCCTATATTACAATAATACATTCCTAGTGACAATGCGTCACCTTGCCAGCGTTCGTTGACGCATCTACGTTTTGTCCGAGCGACCTTATACCTAGTGCGCGTTAGACTAACTAATAACAACATCTAATTCTATCTATCTCTGTCATTCTCATCATCTAACTATGAACGAGAGCGAGATAAACTAACTATGATTTTAGTCAGCGGAGTACCGTTCACCTTCACAAAGGTAGAGTACGGACGGCGCTAACAAAAATGAAGGGCTGCCTCAGCGTTCGAAGGTAACGAGCTTAGGTTACTAATTGCTAATGGCCCACGCTTCTAAACATTACGATACGACCATATTACACTGAAAAAGCTATTTGCGATCTTGCACACGACTCCTAAATGCCAACGTTTGGCGTCAAAATTATATTGTCAAATCAAAATACGTTGTTAAGCCGCGGTTGAAGTTTTGATCGCGAATGCAAATTGGGTAGTATTATCTAAGTGAGTATTTTACACGATATTTACTGTAAACGCTTGTTTGAATATTTTAGCTGCTGCGAATTGCCCGGTTGTTGCGAAGTAGTGTGACGTCAGTTCGCTTTGTATATCCTTTCTCTAACTTTCTCCGACCTTGAGCGCGTTGCGCGACTTGTCGATCATTACGTTTTTGTTATATTTTATTTTTGTCTAATATTTAACTTATTGCATTTTAGCTTTAGTATAGTTTTATGAATGTTGGTTTTTTCGGCAAAGAATAACATACTTTTTGGAATCATGTGCTTATTAGGATCAAGCTTTTGCTTCCAGCTTCGTAAACGCTGAATGTAATGCAAAGTTTTATAGCATTTAATTCATTTTTAGACTCATTATGATTGAGATATCCTTATTGAGCAAAAATATTAATTTAATTAATACATAAAATGATTTTGGTAAGTATTTCAGATTGCGAGTACCTATGTCATTCGTCACACTTTTACAGCATGGTAAATTAACAACGAGTAGGAGAGCTTTGACCAGCATTGGGACAACAACCGATTGGTGATGATTTATTTATATTCTGATGTTATTCTATATTCCAGTAAATAGTTGATGTATAGGTACGTATTTTCACAACATATGAATGTAAAAGAATATTACTAACATTTTTATTATCACTTAGATAATAGCTCGTTTGCGTAAATGTTAATATTTACGTGCATAATAATTCTTGGTAATATTGTTTACGACAGTCCGTAATACAAGTAGGTATGCAATATTGAAAATTTTTGTTTTAAAATATTGCTTTATATCTTGTGTATTTTTTATACAAAAGAAGCGATTCTGGTAAAATAAGAGATATCTCTGCGAAATATTTACGCTAAAATTGTACTTGAAAGTTATGAAAAGAGTGTAAAGTAAAACTAATCTCCCAATTAATAATCTTATGAAACTTATTTATTAATCAAACGATAAGTTGGCCACGATTTTTTAAAATAACTATACGTATGGAAATAGCCTTTAATATTAAAATTATCAACTTCGCTACCATAAATTATGTTTTAATTTAAATTTACATTTTACTGAGAATTCTCTTGAGTTTTAAATGTACAGAATCTATTAATCTAAAAGCATCAGATTTCAAGTCACGTTTACACTCATATACTGGTTCTAGAATTTAAGTTTGTTTGTATATAAAAAAATCTCAAACGTCTCTTTATCCCAATTGTATCTCAATTCTAAAAAACTAAAGATGTTTACTAATCAATATACATAGGTGTTATGTATAATTAACGCAATTTAATATAGTTATAAAAATATCGTAAGACATCTTTAAGAACTTAACACTTTCTACTTTCCACTTAAATAATTTTCCTTAAACAGTCTATCTTATCATCACTCGACGTAGAGCCTTCAAACATTGCTATGGCTTTTGGCAGAGGTGACTTTCTCTTAAAAAATTACGAATATTTAGGTCACGTCCGTGTACCGAGATCCCCAAGGCACAAGATAAGTGTCAAATGTGATACAAAGATAATTATGTTGGCCAAATGTTTAAGTTTGGACCATATGAATAATTGCTGTACTTTTCAATCCATTTCAGAAAGGAAACTTTTGTCTAGGATGCGTGTTATTGCCCCTGTGTATTCGAAAGGGTTATAATCCCAAGGGGTATTTACTAAATATAATTTAAAAGTTGTTTCACACCCCAATCAAGCTATATTACAAAAACCCAACATAAGACACAGGGAAAAAAAAGTTTACATTAAAAGTATTTAATCTACATGTGTACTAATAAAACCTTGTTTATTTATAAGGTGCACTATCTATAGGGACAGTGCAGGAGACAGGTTGCCCGGCAGATAAACTAAAACGCGAACGAAATGATATGATAAGGAGGCGTTAGGCGCGGGCGTGCAACAATCGTTAGATAAACATATGGGTCACTGAACCGACCCAGTTTCTTTGCCCACACGAGGTGCCCGTGCCGAGTTTTCGTCAAAAATCCGCGGCGCCAACACAAGTGTAACGTTCGTGTACACACGCACGCATATTTGTGTGCGACGCACTACTATGGAATTGAAACTCACGGCATACTCGTACGAGATGTTACAGTGTTGACTTTGCAATGGTTTTGTAATATTTTTTGGTTATACGTTATGATGATTATTATTAATTTGTTAACTATTCATTCGTATAATTTTATACAAATCACTGTAGTTTGTTTATTTAAATTTTATAAGGTTTAATAACAAATTTTCCTTATATATAAACTACAAATCACGTAGGCTTTCATAAACATTATCTCCATTAAACAATACATAATGCATATGTTTGTATCTTCTAAAATTATTATTTATATACTCTTGATCTTGATCTACGGGGTAAAGGTCAAAGTCAAAAACATTTTTTTTATTGAAATTAGATACTATATACATACTACATAGCTATTAACATAACCCACCTACGTATAATCTATTTTAAAAGTTATGAGATTTGATATGAAAAAAGTATTTAACTATAAGAATTGTGAATAAAGATACAATAGATATATTCGTTATAATAAAATCGATTTATTGTAATACAAGCGTAGGTCACACAAAGATTTATATGTCATTAATTTTTAATTTACGACCATAATAAAACATTTTGTATGCTGTTTTAATACCTTTTGGTGCTAATTTAATGTAGGCCTTGAAATTTCATCCAAAGCTTATGTTGTTATTCACTACCATCAATAGATGGCAGCACTATCATCATTCCGATAAAATCCAACATGGCCGACTAGCCGCCAATGTGGCTTTTAATTTTAGGTAATGCACTATATTATGGTTTTAAATGCAGACTAACCGTTTTTTTCAATGTTTTTCATGTATTCATTAAGAGAAGTAAGAGGTATGCGTAACATAAGGTAAATCTAGATAAAAATAATATAGAGAACTGATTACTGTAATAATAGCATCTACTTAACACAAAAGAAATCTGATTATAATATATAGGTATAAGGTATAAAGTAAAGCACGAATTAAGATTATGTTAGCTTAAAATAAACTTTAGAACTTGTTGTTTAACAAACTATTCCGTATTGTATGAGTGTGCAAGACAAAAACCATTCTTAATTTTTAATTACATTCGTCTGTTACCAGGGCTTTTTTACTCTTCATAAAGTTTTCGGATGGCTTCAACTCTTAACTTTAACAACTTTAACTTTCAATTGTTTTACAAAAAAAAGAAAACACTTTTTTTTGTTAAACAATAGAAAGTTAAAGTTCAAACATCTTATCTCATCTTAAATAAGTCTGATTCATAGAAGCTAAGATCATGTGCGTGTGTGTGTGTGCGCTTTAGGACTATCTATCCAGTTTTTGAATAATTTAGACTAACGAAAAATGTCAACATAAAAATAAAATAAAGCCAATAAAGTAAACTATGAATCAACACGTGCTGTATCAGCGTGTTTTTATAGACATCGAATGAATAAAACTACGACACATCGAGGTGCATGCCACCGTGAAAATAATAACATAAAAGCTGTACAATTTGTACACATCATCTCACCGTAATACATTTTGTTAAAAGCCGCTCCCCTGTGAGAATTAAGCTCGCGTCTCAGATGAGGCGAACAATCGTGGAGTCAAATTTTCATAGAATAGTTCATCACTGAACGGTGTCATAGATAAGCGTTACGTCCGAGGTACGAAAGCCAATGGTAGAAGCGAGCGTAGAGCGGGAGTCGCGCTCGCGGTTGGCGCGCGCACGGAAGTAGGTTAGTTACTAAAGTTTTGTTTGCGTGAGGCTGCGGCGCGGTGCACTCGGCTCGCTAGGCGCGCCGCGCGGTGCCGCTCGTTCCCCGCGCGCCTCCCCCGCGCCCGCGCATCTTTCACTTTCGGGCTCCGGACCGCCCGCCCTTACCCGGCCATTGTTGCGACCCCTGAAACCGTGCAACCACGCTTTTCACATTAACCTCCATTCACAGTTCCGACCTTTTAAAACTTAACTCGCCTCGGACCCCAACGAATGCAATGCCTTTCGTTCTTTGTTTCAATCAATTCAATTTATATTAACTGAAATATGTTGAGCATCTGATAAAAAATATGGAATAAAATCTAACATACATAACACTTAACACACAAAATAACAATAATTGAGTCCCATATTCCTTTGTATCAAGACATTCAGTAGAATATACTCATATAGGTAGAGTCGGTAATGATTTCAACAAGTACAATGTTTGATGAATCAATAACGTAGGTGTTAGCAGTTGTGGTAATTTATATTCATAGCTTTGCCAGTCCTTGTCCTGTGATTGGAACCACAAATGTAAATGTTCTTATCATAAAATAATCATCGAGATCAGTATGAGATAAGGTGTTATTAAAACGTCAGATCTTAATAACAAAGCAAAAACTATGTAGGCATGGTTTATTAAACTCTATTAAAACTATTAGTGATAATAAAACGTTAGCTAACGATCGAATCGGTAATACTTTTATCTAAAATTGTAGAGAAGAAATAGAAATAAGATATTCTCTACATTTATATAGTTAAATCGTATTTTAACTTGTATAGTGTGGAGCAACTTGCTATAGGTAGCAGAAGTAAGGAACTAAGCTTCTTTCGTTCGTTATAGGAGTGATTGTTGGCGGGAAATATTTTTTGTTGATTCAGTTTGAAGACCATGCACCTAGCTGATAACAATTTATATTAATTTACGCAGGTATAAATATTAAGGTTTTATAACATACAATTTATTCTGTTCTTGTAATGATGTTATTTTTATTCAAAGCGACATTGCAGCCGCTTTTGCTTGCCAAAGTGTATAGAGCGCGAAAATTATTCGTGCATCAATTCCTGCATACAGTATTTGTAGAACACCGTCAATTAGTAGAGTGAAGTGGATAGGATGAGGTTCGTCCCACGCTGAACACTAATTGTTGATTATGTAAGGTATCTGTGGTAATGTCTAAACCTAACCTATGTGTACATATATCTATGCATTGTTTCACGCAGGAGTAGCCATATCAGCGACTAAAGCTTTGGTACGTGCAGTATTTGACGAATGCCAATTATTAGTAGGCTAGTGGTACCTATATTACACACACATATTATGTTAAGTTAAACCTATGCGAAAACCTACATCTTATGCCTCTTATTTGTAGGAAAGAGCTAGCTTGCCAATCGGTTTAGTTAAACCGTGTAGAAAAGCACTAGTAATTGTCGAACAGTACTCTACTCCAGCAGCACCGAACACCAATAAGTAGTGATGTGCACGCATTCGAGCATTGTCGGTTATGTAAGGCAGAGGCCGCGTCGAAGCTAGAGTCAACGAACGGCATTGACACGCGGCCGCTCCCCGCCCGCGCCGCCCGCTGCTGAAACCAGCAGCTGCGAAATTGGGTCACGAGGGCTAGGGCTGGCGCGAGCGTAGGGGACGTTGATAATATAATACTCACCCCGAAGTTAAAAAGACAAAGTGTATAAAACAATTTTTTGAATCAATTCGTTTAAAAAATACGAGTAGGTACATTGTCATTTTTTAAATAACAAAAGCAGCGATATCACTGACATGTATATGCCACTCTAAATGTGATCCACAGTGCAATGTAGCTAACATAACAAGTGACACATTATTAACAATTTATTAAAAAAATTATCTTGTTAGTAATTTATTGTTGATGTAATTTATTAAATTCGAATGTGGAAGCCCTATGGCTTCTTACACTAGCACTAGTGGTATCACTTGTGATGGTAATAGTTTAAACAGAAGAGTATATATAGTGGCTTTAATTGAAATATCAGGAGCCTTTTTTTCTTATTTAATTATGTTACAAAAATATTTAGATGCCTTCATAAAATATTTCGTGTTTAAGTAGATAATTTTAAAATATATTTAAAAAAGTACTCATAAAATAATTATATTAAACAGTTCAACGTACTTATTATTGAACATTCTTTAAAATTTTCATGGTATTCTTACTGACAACCCTACATTTACCTTACGTCCACCCCGACCACTCATTACGGACCTCCGGCACTCGAACAGTTTCCTCTATGGCGTCGACCTCGACGGCTCAATCGGAACTGGTTCTGAACTCAAGACGACAAATGAAATTAACCTGACGTTCAAAATAACTATTTCCAATTGACAAAGTTGACAAATTGATCGCGGAACCGTTATTTATAATCTTAATTTAAACAAATAATATTACATTGTTGCTCAAATACGACATATTATTGCTAGTGGTTATGATTTATTTTTTACTATTTATCATTTAAATAATATATTCTTATATAATTGTCTGTGACAATCTAAGCAGACAATTTGGATAAATAAACATTTATCAGACGACTAAATTCCCACGCACTCATTACTAAATTCATGGAAAATGATCCAATAACACAATTGTTATTATCACGTCGTAAACAGCATATATATTGACACAAACAGTTTCTAATATCAATACATGAAAACGGAGAAGGAAAACAGCAATGCGCCGGCATGGAACGCTCGAGTCAACGAACGTCATTGAAGTCAACCGGCAATCTATTATGACTGTAGCTCACGGAGCATAGAGTTCATATTGCATCGCTTCGCATACAGAACCTAGCCTTGGCTCCTACTGGCCTGGCTGACTTAGACATTCTATCTACTTTTACGAGTACATTCGCGAAGGCTCCAGCACTCTGGTACTTAGGTGTACTCTGTCGATGCAACTATTGCACATACTCGCGTCAGCTACTTACGTAACGTTCTAATTCTCTGCGAACACTTTCGTTGATTTACTCGCATTCGTAATAAGTACTCGTAACAGGTTCACTCACTCATACTCACTCATGACTCTGTACAATAGGTATTGTTCAATGATCTCTAGACGTCAAACTCTTCATTGAACGTTGCTTAGGGTTGTCAATCAAAGGCAGTTTTCAATAGTAATTACATTTAATTGCAGTTATGTATGTCTGATCTTATCTTTGGCATCACTTGATTGCTTAGTTCCAGTTAAAGATTTACGTAGGAATTTTAGTCTACGCGATAAAGATGTGTGTACCTACTGGGCCTATTAAGAGTAAAGATGTTATGCAGCCATGTCTAATTTAGTTTTATCAACTTTCCAACCATTAAATAGTTTAGTTTGCTGTTTAAGCTACCTAACAGGAATAAATCGTATACTAAGCAATATTTATAATAAAGTTGCAATTAAAACGAAATTGACTATCGTGTCGAACGCGTGCAAACTAAATTAATAATTATAGCTTTGCAAAAACAGAAGAATTCAATGAAGCATCGAGCCCTATTAAAAGAGAAACAGAGTTACGTCAGCAATTATATTCGAGCAATTGGTGTGATAATTGCTAATTTACATTGAAAGCCAACTAGGGAAGGTCAAGTTAAACCGATACATAGTTATTATTAGTATAAACATTGCTATATCGGTTATAGAAAATATGGTTATTTTTCTATCAATTTAAAGCTTTATAATAGTGATGCACTATTAATGTATGTGTGTGTTTTATTTTAATATAGGTACTACGTTTTTATTTTATACAGTGTCGGTACTTGGGTGTCGAATATGTACCAAAGGACTTGTAATGATTGTGTGTCGTTTTAAAATTGTCCAATAATAAAATAATTTTAAAATTTTAAAGTAGTTAAAACAATAATAAAACAATCATGTTGGTTATTATTTACATATTCATTAACCAAAGGCCATCGAATACAGTATTTAAATACTGATGTTAATGACCTGTATTAATAATTTCATTAACATTTAACTATATTTGATATCAAGTTTACAGTATATTATTTGATTTTTATCAAGGTCCTTTTCTTTATGGCTGTAATCGAACTGGGAGTGATTGGTCTTATGTTTAAATTTGAAAAACGGTTTTATTAAATTTTAATCTTCTCGTAATTATTTGTTGGTCAGTATAAAGCTTTATTTTAGGCACTTATCTCAACGTTCTGCGCGGATTACTATCCAATTGAAAAAAAAAACTAAAAAACGGTCGTACTTTATTGTTACATGCACACTTGTACATAGTTACACACACTCGGCATTGACAGGCATCGACGTCACGTCTCTATATGTGCATTAGACATTAGCGTCATCTGATATAAATAATAATAAAATACAAAAAAATTTCAGAGAGATTTCATTTAATGCTTATTATAGTTTTACATATTTTAATTTCCCAAATGCTAATAAAATCATATTTTACAAGTAAACGGATTACGTAAGCAGTAGCATTATTGTTAACTAGCTGATGCCCGCGGTTTCACCCGCGTTAAAGAAGTAAAAATGCGTACATATTTAAACGTAAGTGGTATTTAGTGACGGCGTCCGCATGCGTGTGGAGCGCACGCTGAAGCTTTTTCAAAAATTAAAGTGGTCTATGTTATGCTTTGGACCTTCAGCTATCTTCCAGTGAAAGTCCCGTCAAAATCGATCCACCCGTTTAGAAGATAACCTCAGCCAAACAGACAGAAAAAAAAATTGCATTTTTGTTATAGGTATCGTGTATACTTTCATATGCATTGAATAAAAAGTTGTTATTTTGAGATCACAAACAGACACTTAAATTTTATTTATTTGTATAGATGTAGGTGCAATTGTGTGAGAAAGGCGTGTCACGTGATTTTATCAATTACAAAGTCACGATTTAAGACTTAATGCCAAGGGTAACGTTTTTCAGGTTATCAATATAAATACCTAAATGTAAAAACAATTAAAGTGCAGATTTAACTTTACGTTTTACTAAACATATTACTAACATTCAAATTTAGAATATAAAAAATAAATAAATATATCAATCTAATAGAAGAACAAAAGAAATACAGACAGCCTAACATAGAATCTCCTTCTTTTTAAAGTCAAGTCTAAAATCTTGCATTAAATCAAAACACAAGCTAAAATTTCAGCGTATTGAAGAAAAGTCGTGAAAACGTTGCAGCATAGCAACGGAAGGCTGTAAAGGTTATGTAGCGTCCTACTTCCAGGCTGCAGCGGGTGAACGAACGTCATTGACCCACCTAGTACCTGCCTAACCCCCTCCGCCCCTCCGCTTTCTGATAAATATAGCGGTCTCCAGGAATATGGCAATGAAAACGGCACATAGATACGCTAGATATAGTTGCAACTAGCGCCCGATCAATACTGAAGTTATACTCAATTATAACGCAGCGCAGTAATGTTCAGACTTCAGAGTACAAACGGCGTCTCATGCGTTTTTAATTGTAGATGTATTCATATACTTGTATTTACTTATTGATTGAAAAAAAAATACTAAAAATTAAATTTCCTCTTAAGTTTTAGTAAAATTGTTATTTGTTATAAAAAACTGTTATTTGTTAAGTGTTATTTTATTAAAATTGTTAATTATTTTTATTCATTTTATGAATAATAATATTATTGATAAGTTCTATACACCATCGTAAGGCCTGATAACTTCTACCCTTTTTCTTGAGTCTTTCTTGACTTAATCCCAAAAAAGTGTATTGTCACTAACCAGTAATTGCAGTTAGTTGCTAGCAACTCGTTGGTAACATATCTTTACAGCTATAAAAAATAAAAAGGTATATAAACAATTATAACGCAGCAATTATTGTAATGAATGCGGTACAATACAGTGGGTGAAGCATGGAAAGTTTTCCACGGCACAGTGTGGTTGCTAAGCTATATGCACTCACGCTGCTCCAATAAGTGCATACATGCTACCCTATCATTTACTTTTTTAAACCATAGGAATAACAAAAATAAATTTATTAGAAGCACACACTTTAGACTTTTCTATTATTTCAACTAAATATGAAATGTACATATAAAATAAATTAAATTTAATCAAAATTCAAAATAAAAATACAATTTTAATTAAATTGTTATTTTAAACAATAGTAAAGTATTTTTTTAGTTTTTAAGTTTTTTTTTTAAATCTAGTAGAGAGTAGGCGCCTGCTAGCGAAATTCTCAAATATTTTTTTAGAGATTCTTTTTTCAAGCTTTAAATTTTAACTAATGGTTTAAGTATTATATATGACAATTGCAGACGTATGTCTATGATAAAGTAGTTGTAATTACTAAGCGCACGGTTTTGCAGAAATTGTTATCAACATAATGGAACGACATACCAAGAAAACGTTTTAGATTACCGTCAGTCACTTTGATAGATTTAGGCTAAACGATACATAAAATTTAGTAAACTATTGTATACAAGATGTATATAATGTTTGTTTGTAATACTAGACAGGAGTGTTTATAGCCAGGAGTCGTTACCTATATTTTGCAACGGGAAATAATATCGAATAGACAATGTAATTAATATTTAAGAATTTCGTATTAAACCATTATTTTGTAAAAAAATTCATGAACAAGATAAAAAAAATTGATTCTTTAAACCATAATTTAATTGATTAATTTTAAGTATTTATACGGCTTGAATTTGTTATAAGATTTAGAAAAATAGTTTAAATTACAAACAAGCCTAGTAAATCTTTTTTATTTTATTATTTTTTCCTGTGCAACAAATGTGCATATGCAAGATCTATGTATTATAATTAGTGAGTAAAAGCCGAAATGTCAAGTAGATTAGTAACGATCGTAAGGGGGGTGTCGGGGGTGCGGGCCGCGGGCCGCGGGGGGAGGGGGCGTCGAGGCCAGCACGTGCGGGTTGCAGCGGGTGAACGAACGTCATTGACCCACCTCCGAGGCCTACATAGAATGGGCCGATAACATCCCCCGATAACGCTCGTCTACAAAACAGTACGCAACGCACTGTTTACAATAATTGTATGCTAGACAGATTTCCGATCGAATTTCAGACCTTGCTAGTACCTGTCTAAAGCGGTCGGATGCAATACTGCTGCTTACATCGTGTCGCTGTAATAGTATCTATTGTAAATGACAAATGTAAACAACTCAATTGAATTGACATTCGTTTTTTTTTCAATTATTTTATTTATGCGTGGACTTGAAATTACCTTAGAGAGTAAAACGATTACTTTTCATTGTAGCATTCAGAGTGTGATTATCTTTTCTATTCGGGTATGAATTTAAACGTATGTATAATGTCGTATCATCTTTAAAGCGCCGGCAGTGTAAAGCATATAAAAGGCGACCTTACTGCTAGTGACGCGATCTCTTAAATAACCTTAAACGTAAAGAAATGGAAAAGTATAAGTATACACACGCTCTAAACACGTTCAAATCAATAGACTGGTAAGAATAACTACAAAAGCTTGTGGTAACAGAACGTAAGATTGTATAACTCCGATACAAATATGACAGGATATAAAAAAGTAGGTACCCATTTATCATTTGTTTTTCTATTTTCGAAAGTTAGTTATCGTATGTACAGGTAAAGCTCGGTGAAGATATTTATCTACGTTACAAGTATTACCGGGACTTTCCTGGAAATTTGAGATATCAATTCCAGAAAGTGGCAAACGTCATAAAGAGCCGTGACGTGATGGCGTAGACGTACGAGTATATGCTACGTAGTTGACTTTTATATGATAGAAACATACCTAAAACATTTATTTGATAGCCAATTGAATCTAGTAAATAAATAATATATTACTACCTAAATGTAAATTGTAGATACTATCTAAATCTAAAGCTCGTTAAATTTATTAATAAATAAATAAAAGTAATAAAGTAAATAAATTGAATCTAGTAGATTAGTAGACGTTGCGTTATCAAAATTTTGTCTTTAGCTACTTTAAAGGTTGACTCATCATTTTTAGTCTTACAGCAGCAACATTACTCTGCTCCGTTAAATTATACGTACTTGTAAATCTATTATTTCAAAAGCATTATTTAAATCAAGTGTCGCCACGGTCACTATAGGTGGGCGGTAGCATCTTCCTCAACACCCACAGCGGACACCAACACGCTTGTCAGATACAGCTACTATTTGTCAAAACCACCACTCAAGAAAGTATAATATCGACGGGTCAAATTAGTTTGAGCGGACGAACGATCAAACTTAATTTTACATAAACATATTTTACATAACATAATAATATTAAACAAAAAACTGTTATGATTATAAGTTTTCCACGCTCTTTTATAATTATTTTAATAAGTGCCTACTTAATAAATGTCTTATTATCATTAACCAAATGAAGGAATACATCCTTAGTTCCACCTTCATTAGTTTAAAGAAACCATTTGAATATGATATACATACATAATTAGTAATATAATACGGAACGGGAAGGTAGAATTTAATCCAAGTTGGCTCTCGTGGTCGTTGCTAGTGCATTGCACTGCCTGTATTCATTAACTTTAGTTGCACATTCAAACCGAGGGCAAGTGAGTGCAGCGCTCGCTGTGGATGTCGTAGGAGACTAATGATCAAAAACCAGGAGGTAGGAGCGTCTCCCTGTGTAACAGCAACACTCAATGCATTCACCAATACGCGTGCCATTCTCGGTGACTGTTGTTAGCAATGGACCCCAAAATCTGATATTATCTATCTCATGGGTTATATAAAGAATATAATAGATAGACTCAAATATTATTGAAAACATTCTTATCAGTTATACCGTGTATTAACACAAGCGATTAAACTTGGGTGGATACGAGTTCGTTGGTCACAATAGACCAGCGCTGGTTGCTGCCTACAGAGTTCTTCAACCTTACCCTTCTGGCCAATACAAGTTCATAATTCTACGAGCCCTTTAACACAATGGCAAGCCTGTCATACAAATAACCCCAAATTGAAACTCGTTTTTTGTCTGTGCAAGGTGGTAGAACCCCTCGAGGTTGACTGCGACGGCACCACTGCCACACCTCTACCTTATTTCTACCTTATAATAGTATTGTTAAATGCTGCAGAGTTCTGGTTTGAAGGATACAGTAAGCCACAGACCCCTATACTAGGAATTTCAATTTAGTCGACATTAGCAATGAATCTGTGCTCGACCAAAGGTAGGAATTTAATTCAGTTTGAAATTAATTTACCAATCAGCGTACCTATTGCATGCTTGTTTGCTTTTTAATTAGATAAAAATGCGAATATATAAGCGTTTATAATTTTATTTAATATCCGTAGATATTTCTTTTAATAACTTTTAACACTTGTAACTTATCCATTAACGTTGTCCTTATTAAACTGAACAAAAAATCCTTACGTATTACTATAACAGTTAGAATTACTATAAATACATATATCTTGAAGTTAATAAACATAGGAAAACTCATAGAAAATATGATTTAAATCTAATTTAACCGCAACTAAGACAACGGCTTGCTATTAGGACGTTATCACCAACGATAATATGTTCAAGCCTTGGTCTACCACCTTAATAGATTTTCCTTCTAGACTAGTTCAATTTTGTGTCAATGTCAAGTGTAACTAGATTATTGTAATTAAACAAACCGCATTAATGTATTTTGAAATTACATTTTAAAGTGACTTATGTCTTTATGATGGTATAGCGTGTAACGAATCTGTACAAGGTTTGTTTTATAATATATTTTTTCTTATTTTATTAGTTAACAGATGTTTTTTTTGCAAAGGATAATATAATTAAACATGTTCAATTCTATGTAAACAGTAGGTACGCACAACACATGCAATTAATACAATACACCGACATATAGTTATCATAAAAATCATTATAAAAAGAATCAAAGGTACCTAACCTAATAAATACATACCTAGTCCTATATTAAAGTTACTGGCTTTTTTAGAACATAACATGTTTGTCCAATAGATATATTTCCTGTATATACCTGTAGTTACCGATAACTAAAGAAACGGGTGAAAAAAATTCCAACAACGTTTTATCCGACAAAGTTTTGTAATTATTATAAAAGCTTGATATTATAAGCGTTCGTGTCCTTACAACTGCGTTTATCCGTTGCAAACACTATGATTACTATCTTAAAGTGTATCTAGTAAAATTGTACGCAAATGCTTTATCATTGAAATAGTTTATCTTAGTGCGCCAAGGTCCACGTCCAATGTGCCCTGCCTATTAGTGAGAGTATCACGGGCAAGGCCTATTATATTAGATCCCTAATATATGTGTCAATTGCGAGTAGGTACTATTTGAACATTCGAGACGCACATGAGATGCACTGAAGTCATAGACTTAATATACTTAGAAAAGAACCAGCCTAAAATGTGTTAATCGAAAAAAGAGAGAGCAAGTGAAGCAACCTAATCTAATTAAGTAATTAGACAAATAAAAGTATACGTTTGTTATCGACTCTCTTTTATTTTTTGTTGAACACTCGCACTGATAGCCCTACCTACGGCTTTCCTGCTCTAAGTATAATAACTCTATGGCAGAAGTATATGATACGTTGATGTCACGTGCATTTGACCTGTTACTCGTACGTGAGTATGTAGTATGTAGAATATAGCCATAGAATATATTGTAGAGTATTATGAGATGTATCTTAGAATACTGTAAAATATGATCAACTGTGTCAAAGCTTGCATGCATCATAACCTTCACTTTGAGAATCAGGTGAGCTTAAAAAAAAACTTAACAGTTTGAGTTTGAATCGACATCAGCAAAATAAGAAAAATCGTTACTATATCAATCCAAACTAATATACCCAGTAATTTTTTTAACTCATTCTAACCTCATAGCATCATGTACACACAAAGACGAATACACAACCACTCAGATCCAAAACAGATATACATATGTCTGGCCGAGAATCGAACCCGGAACCCAGTGCGCATTATAACAGTATGATGACCGCTCCGCAACGCGGTTCGTTAGAAAACATACTATTTCTTACTTATTTTAAGAATCAAATTCTACATACAAAATGGGGTGCATGCAATAAAATTCAGCCCACGTAACCTTTAAACTATCATCGTATTAAATCCGTCCAGCATCAGCGCCATCTACGTCCGCTGCACCGAAGAATCATTTCCGGCCCAGTCATCACGATCAATACGTCGGGGAACGAACCCGTGACCTCGGGAGTGAAACTAGGACGCCGCGCACGCGCTGCGCCGCGATGCTCAGTGCATCCGTCGTTCACACTACATTTTGAATTGCTAATTCACTATCTACCAATGACAGAAGCTGTTCTTTAGAAAATTACGTGCTATTAAAAAGCACATAAAGCACTACTCAGTGATTAGAGATAGATAAGATACGATACTACAAAAAATCATATTGACAAATTAAGAGGTTGAAGTAGCTAACAAATATGCATTTCTTCTGAACTTATGTGCTGAATACTGCCTTTAGACATCTGTAATCAAATTTGTTCCAAGTCAACAGATGCGTTATTACTCCTGAGGACTAAGAAGGATTGTTTCATGTTAGTGCATCTTCGTTAAATACCAATACGAAACAGAGAAAGGGTTGGAATTGGAACTGTTACCAGGTTTGGATGGCTTGGCAACAGCAACTATTAACATTTTCAGTTTTCATCATTGAACCAGTTCAATAATACCAGGATATATAAATAGCTGTTTTTTCCCGGTTCATTTTTTTAAATATTCCATCAATATAAGACGAATCCATATCAAACTATTACAATAATTAGTAGAGTTATAATAACATAATAGAATAAGTCTAAAATACGTTTTATTAAAGGTTTGATTCTCATAATCGACAAGCAGAATGACCTTTATAAAGTTAGGTCTAGAATAGTAGGTTTCAGTTCAAGAGTTCAAAGCCTGTAAAAGGTATCGATCCGCTCGAGCACCACTGAAATACATCCTTTCGTTGTTTGCATTGTTATAAAATGGAACAAGCGACACCTAACACCGTTTTATACCAACAATTTGTGTTATGAGTCGATGTACTAAATTTCCGTGAGCATACATTGTCTAGACATATGGCTAGGAAGCAGATATAGAGTACTAGGTTTTTCAACGAGGGACATATTCAAGCTTGATCACTTATGCCCACAAGTGATTAAACAATGTCAATAAGTTACGAAAAAAAACCGCAATAAAAATGTAAAAGTCGTATAGATCCATAGCGCTAGAAAAAATATTTTATAAATCGCGGCTTTTGTTTATCTTAGTAGTATCTTTACTTAAGATATAACGCATCGCGTACTTCAACGATCGTCATACAGATCCGACGCCCAGAGAGTTGCGGGTTCGATATTCAACGAAAATATTGAATGCTGAGAAAATATTTTTGTTGTTGAGAGTATATTCAATAATCAATCCTTAACCTTCAAATGCCTAAAGTTATTTTAAAATAATATTCATTCATTCACTTATCAACGCACATAAAATTGAATATAAGATTTTATAAATAGAATGCGGCACAGATAAACAAGACAAGACAAACACAAAACGGCGTGAAGGTAAAGGCCGAGCTACGTAGTAATTACTTAGTATAAATTTTGAGCTCCGTCAGGCTTATGTGCAGCTGGGGTTGCCAGAAAACTGGGACTGAAAAGGACAGTTCTTCATTCCGTACGATTAGTACTTCAGTCGATCAGTCGTAGTACCTACTTGCGAAACAAGTTCAGAAATGTAACTACATATCAATATATGTATACCAATGTATCACCTTGGTGTTTAGCGTTGCCGCAAGCTTAGTATCTATTCTTAATGAGCTTATTTAAGAGTACCTACCTTGGATTGAATTCTTAGTATCACATCTATGCATTACTAGTTCAATAATATATCATTATTAATTTATGCCTAAAGACTTATTATGCTCCTTAGAAGCTTCTGCTTCTGTCTTTCTTATTATAAAAAGAACGATAGTTGTAATGTTTCTCATATAGGAATACTTATATGAAACACAAAAATCTAGTAAATAGTAATAGTAGTAAATTCCAATTCCGAACTGTCTAATTTTGTTACAGATAGCAATGTGTCGGTTGTGCTACATATGAACATTAGATACGAACAATATATAATTAGGTTTAATTTACAATAACTTCCAACTAATCAACATACTTCCTACTAATCATACACTAAGATCCGCTTCAGTCACGCCCACTCAACGCATTTTGTCCCGATATACAAGTTTTTCAATTTGGTGAGCCTACGTGCGGCCCTGTTGCAATGCCAAGGCGACTGCCAAAAGGTAAGTGAGGTCGCTCACCAATGTCAGGGGCCCTAAGAATTTGTCTCTACCGCACAAACCATTTGAAGGTATTACCCTTAGGGCGTGCGTAAACATAACGACCGTGATTCGTTTGTCGAATATTACAATAAATGGCTTCTACGCTTTGAATTTTAATTATTTCCTCGATAAACAAATAAAGTGTTGGTTTATAATTTATTTACGACTTCTTTTGAATAGAATTATTATTATTTAAATATTTTTTTAGAAGCGTTGTCATTAAAATATGTTTTTCTAAAATTTTGCATTAAGGAAATACACAAACTATGTATACTTATTTATTGTATATAATTAAAGAGCTCATATTATTCAGTTACTAATATCCATGCGTGAGCATCATTATGCTGATTCATATGGTCACATCCGCTCACAAATTCCTTTATGATTTTAAACTAAATTTGACTACAATGTCAAGTTCTCAATATAGCATTTTTAGTTTCAGTTGTCATCATGCTTATTAATATAAGTGTCGGCGCTGACTTTATAAATATTTCTACGAAAATCAAACTGAAGATTCTTCTCTGGAATATTGTTTTATTAGTCACTATGGTAAAGATTATGTGTCTGTATTTTAAACTGTTTTTGTCTGGAAAAATATAATTTAGTTATCTTATTCTATTTCTTCATTAAGACAATAAATCGTGTAAAAAGATAAATAGAGTACACACAAACAGTATTTTTGTAATAAGTGAACTGAACTTATGGATGTTACAAAATAATATCAAACAGTGCTCTCATTCATGTGTCTCAGGTTGCAAAATGCAGTGCAAGTATTGGTGCTATACGGTAGAAATAAGTGTGACTCATTTTTTTATGTGGATCGTGCTTCCGGTAACAAGTCGCTTGCTGTAACAATAACGTGGTATACTTTACATTGCTTTTAAATTTTCTGCAGTTATCCTATTAAACACTCAAACAGCCTGAATACATTGGAAAAGCTATAGTTATATATGAATTACATAGCTTGGAGTAGTAGGCACTACTATGATACTATATGATGATATTGACATTCAACATGCTACTACGATCTTTATGAGATTAGAGATTAAATACATAATGGGATTATGTATAATTTAATATCTATGGAACATATATTTATAGGAACTATGCATCAAAAGCGACACAAATTTAGCCAGCAAATTTAACACAATAGCATGGGCTCTATCAAATGATCCGAGGTACATTACGAGTACCTATATATAATACAGAAATTGTATAATATGGCAGTGACAGTGGTGCGACCCCCTCCTGACCTAATTCGAGCCATCCAGCGGGACCGTGACGCAAGCGCGTGTATAAGTTGATGTATATACATATATATAATATACACTAAATGCGTTCATTCTGAAGTGGGGAGCCGGGCAAATGGAATTTGATTCGAGGTATTGATGTTTCAATTATAGAATACACAATAGTTTGCCAGGATACAATTCTATCTAAAGTGAATCAAGCAATACACAATAAACGACAGTTAATGCTTTTATATATTGTTATACTTATCTTAGCATACTATTAAACACTATTTGGATATACTACTGACATAATGTAAGTAAAAAAAATAGTCATCAGTCATAAAATCATTTTTTTATGAATACAACCATTTCCTTTTTCCATTGTCGCCTTTAATTTTCGCAGGACCCCAAATGCAAATTTTCTATGTAAATTTAGGATGTAAGTCGCATGAGGGTTGAGTCTAGTTAAGTAAGTATGTATATCCTTAACTTAAACTACGTAGGGTGGTAAAACTATGCCGTGATTTATCGGGAGCAACGCGCCTTTAACCTTATAGCGGCTATTAACCTTTGTGCTAGTTAACACCAGGTGCACCGTGTACACATTTTTCTCTTCATTTCCTACACCACGTCCTAGTTTAAAGGGATCGATGAAGATGCACAGGCGTAAAATAACAGGCCCATAAAATATAGCTGCCGTGCCGACTACGGAATAATGTATTATCCTACCATGAAGTTAAATTACAGACATGTACGATCTAAATCAATCGGACTGAGGAAGTTAAAGGTAGTAAGTAGTTTATTTTAACTGCCTAATAGAAAGTTTTCGTTTCAAATTAAGTATCCAATAAAGAATAGGAGTACATAACAGTTAAAATAATTTGATAGCATAGAATCACTTTATACATTTGTACGGATAAGCTGAAAAATTGAAAATTATTAAGCTCTGGTGCCATAATTTGTCGGATGTAATATAGCTTCAAACTTAATAAAGGTATAAAGATATTGTTGTCTCTTTAGTTTATTGGAATCATTGCTATATTTCCTTTTTTCTACTGAGTATAGGATAAGTGAAAATGCATTCATTACAAATATTATACATAGCCGTTCGCTCGATTCTTTATAAAATTAATTACAATATATGTTTAACACTTTGTGTAATTTTTGCAAAACTTCTTTTAAAATTTCAAGCCAGTTATTTTTACTTAAAAGTTAAAACATACTGAGCTTTATCCGTGCATTTATTCAGCTGTCGCGTATCAGCTTTCGAGTAAAAGCGGTTCTGAAGAGACGTCAGAAAAAAACAAGAAACAAAACACCAACGAAGCCGCCCTGTTTACTGAAACCGAAGGCGTCTGGGGCGGCGCCGTTGCCATGGTAACGCTGCAGTCGCACCGACCTAGTTCCGTGGCCCGCCCGCCTAAATGTTAATGACCTCCAAAACCCAGGTCGAAGTTCACGCGGTACACGAGTAAGAGATTATCCATCTATCTACCCCTATAGATGACTTTTTACGGGTCACCCCTTGTATTGATCCGATGTGATTTGTTTGAGAGCAATCTAGGTTGGAACGGCTCTCTGGTCACGTAGGCCCCCGGGATTTGGGGGTTAAGCATGCGTGTATCTATTTTCATTTATTTATATAGCGTGATATATTTTTAGATTTAAACCGTCTCATACCAATTGTTTTTAGTGATTGCTATATTTGTTATATCTGTAAAGAAATGTATACTTATCGATATAGTCGATATAACAAAACAAGTATTTTTACCTGTAGCCGATACCGAGTAGATATTAAATAAATATATTTCATGGGATGCACTAACCACTTGAGGTTTAAAAACTCGTTGATTAATTTACAACATTTTAAAAGAGATTATAAATAAAAGTTTTAAGTCCAGTCTATGTTTAACGCTTTCAAGGTTGCATAATATCTGGGTTGCGTTTTAATCGATAGTGGCCTATCCCGAGCGAGACGGAGATACTGTACGGGGCAGGGGAGTTCAAGGATGGTCCTACTGCGTGAAATACGTGTGCAACAAACAGTTTTATTTAAGCTCCAAACACAAGGTCATAGACAAACATAGCTAGATACACAGCTAAGCAATTTAGTATACTTAATCGAGCCCAACCATGTACCTACTTCATGTCCAATCCTTTATATTCATTATTTACCATTTTTTAATATCTTAAATAATACGTAATAATTAAAAGAAACAAATAATACTACTTTTATCATTTTAAATTAAAAAAAAAAAAAAAAAACAAAAGTTAATAAATTAAAAGATTTCATTTCAAAAATTATCGTTAACATACTTCGTTAACATTCTACTTTCATATTTACTTCCCTTACAAAAAATATTTACGTACTATTGTACGTATGTAGGTGTATCATAAAAATTAAAAAAAAAAAACATAATATACTAAATTATATTTCCTAACAGATAAAAGAACATGATAACCGACATTTCCTCTTTCTCTATAAATACTATGTGTCGCTAGTTCTGCCATCTACGAAGATGTAGCGCAGGTAGGGTGCTAACACGTTTCCGCCACCACCCGATAGATGGCGCAATAAGTAGTGTTCAATGTTATCTCTTTTCCATTGATATGTACCGTGTACATAATCTCTACTTATAATAAAATTGTAACAGGTCGATGTCTGTACATTGAAGATATCGAAAAAAAAATTACATA